>ML781014.1:453481-468830 GCA_009831015.1 Picea engelmannii | reverse complement strand
TAATGGCTTAAAGCTGACATAAATAAAATAACATTACTAATCTAAATCACAACTAATGGCCTAAAGCCGACATAAATAAAATAACATTACTAATCTAATATGCCCCAATTAAGTGGTAATGAGCCAATATTAGGGCTTAACATTCTAGGTGTCCATGGCTTGTTTAGGATTGTATATGCCGCCTTTAGTTTTTATTTTGTCCCCTTTGTCAATTCCTTTCCCATCCTATGTTGGTTGAGGTGGGGCCTGTGTAGGTTCTTTAGGGGATACAAGGGCTATTGAGGCAATAAAATTCATGGAATACATGAATATTCAACATAGAAGGATGTTATAGTACAAAGGGGCATATATAAATTCAATGTCAATACACTCTTCTTTCCCTCCCATTTGGATGAGACAATTATGATAAATCCCTTCAGGTTGAGAAGGTCAACCATCATATGCACGAAGGGAGATTGTAGACAAGACAAGTGTTGGGAAGCCTAACTTCTTCCATAATTCTGGAAACATGACACATATGGATGTGCCTTCATAAAAATGAAACAATGAATGATGGAATTCTTGATGGACATTGGAATTTGAAAGGCCACTTAAGGTGGTAATTGGAAAGGTTCATTGTTTTCAACATCATAGGTAATCATCATGTCATATCATGGATCGATGGCACCAAAAGAAGATAGTAAATACTTCCATTGTTAAGGACATGTATGGATGACTTCAAGGGATGACATTGTTGTAGGCGATTGAGCTAAGTCATATACTATGTTGTAATTGTGGGTTTCTCACGCATGGGGGTGGGGGTAATTCTACCTTAATGAAACCTTAGGTACCTTGGGAGGTAGGTCCGCACCTGGGAGATGAATCTAAAAATGTACATTATTGGATAGAGGGGGATCAAAAGACTCAATAGTTTATGTTTAAGGGGGCATACCATACTAATGGGATCAAGTGATGAGGTCAATATTGACTTAATTTAAGTAAAGTATCTAGTAATTCCCATTCCCAAGAGTGGTGTAAGTGGTAGGTGGTACAAAAGGAGTGGCTTCTACGGTGGACACAAACTCTTGTGATGGAAAATGATTCCTTAACACAACTAGTCACAATGAGGATGGTGGGGTAGGTTGACTGTTAACATGCTTAACAACCTCAACTGCTTCCCACATACAATGTATCTCAAGTAACAAGGGACATTCATGGGTATATTATCCTTAAACAACACAAATAAAACAAGGTTCATTAGTACAAAGTTTTTTATTCTTCCCTTGATTGGTTTGGGGATTTTTACCTTGTCCCTAGGTTGTGGTGGCTTGGTTTCCCCCAGTATTGATATTAGGTTAAGGGTTTTGGTTCCCTTAGTTCCCCTAATTTTGGTTATTCTTCTTTCCCTTCCCTTTTTTTTCTTCTTATTTTGATTAGGGGGATTGGGAGTGGTTTGTTGTGTGTACATTTTTCCTTGTGGAGGGGGTGTAGGCTGACCAATAAGGGTTAAAGGTACAATTGTTGAAGGGGTCGGAGTAGCTGGAAGTGGTCCATGAAAGGGGTAATAGGGATTCATGGAAGCCCCACCACAAGAATATTTGTTACAAGGAGTCCCATGGACATGTGAATGTACATGGGGTGAAGAGTAAGAGGTACTAGTGCCTAGTTGTGATGAGGAGTGAGAAGAATCCTAAGGGGGATTAGGGTATACATAAGAAGTGTTGATCCCTCTATAAGGGTTACCATATCCACTAGGCGTAGGAGGATTAGGATGTGGATATGTATGTGACATATATATAATAAGGTCATCAACTACATTAGGTAGGATAATATAGAGATACCCTAATTAGGCATATAACATATCATACTATTCAGATTTTTGGAGAGATTTTTCCTCATTCCTAGGTAGAGTCATGGCTACATTATTGGAAATGGGAGGAAGAAGGGGTTTCAAGAACTACTCCATGAGAAAATAATCACTTATATCAAATTGGCATAAGCCTTGTCATCCAAACCACTCGTGGATGTGATCCAAGATGTGAGTAACAATGGTTTGATGAAAACTGGTCAAGATTTTTATCCCTATGTCATGGAGAACTAGAATCTAGAAGAAGGTGAGGAGAACTTTATCTATGGATTCAAAGGTTCCATGGGTATTACAAGGTTGGTCTGTGTACCACTTGGACATAGAACCCATCAATGTGCATTGAAAAGTCTCAACGTAATTGGATCCTCCATTATGAAGTTAGAGGAAAAATAAAGGTGGAAGGACATGATATGGTTAGAGGGATCCTGTCCAGGTTTACCCTCAAAGTTTGGGATGTCAGAGGGAAGTTTGTTTGGAATATTGGACCAAGTGGGATCATGGTGGATGCGATTTTTTTATTAATTTGTTCAAATAGGGAGATTTAAACTTGCCATAAAAAAAAATAGAAGGTTGGTTGGCATTGGGTCCAGGATTAGCTCCAGCCATGGTGGAACTTGGGTTTGATGAAGATGAATGAAATAAGGAGGTGAAAGTGGTCCTAGAACTGGATGTACCAATTCCCATGAATGGGGAGGAGGGTTCCAAATCAAAATATATAGAATCCCAATGGGTCGGTTAGGGTGAGTAGCCTTATTTGATCGAGTAGGGAAGATAGTGTGTCTAATGGGGAAATATGGTTTGAGGCCTTGCAACAGATGAGACTATCTCCTATGGGGAGATATGGTATCGCGAGGAAAGTATCACCCTAGAAAATCTAATCAAAAGGATAATAGAAATGAAGTGACGAACTAAGAAAATATTAATCAAAACACACACTATGTGATTAGGTGGTGCATTGAGTGATTTTAAATGTGTTTGAAAAAAATGAATGTCCTAACTCAAGCAGTTCCATCCTATAAATAGAAAACACTCTAGCCTATAATATCAATTAGAATCACTCAAACAAAACCTAGTCTATGTATGGGGGCCTCCCAAACAACTAACAATACAGGGAGATGAGGTCCTGAATCCCCAACATAGATAAGTGAATATATGAAAGAGACAATTATGACTATGGGGCAGTGGGTAGTGAGAGGTCCCAAAGTCCCATGTAAATATTTCTCAGGTTCCCTCCCTCCTGCAAGAGCCACCTAGGTAAGGATACCTAATAATGGTCACTAAGATACCTCTTCATAGACACATGTAATAGGTTACCTTTCCTTCAAGATGAAATCAAATAGTTTAGGGATCTTCAGTAGTGAAAGATAAAGGAATCACAATCACACCTTTGGTCCATAACTTGGCATTATCCACTCTAAAAGAGTGACCTTGCTACCAAATGGGATGGGACCTATCTGATAGAAAGGATATTGGATCCCTAAAAAGTAAACCTCTATGTTTTGATGTAAACGATTAAGGGGAATTATTTGGATTCCTATTAGTAGATTCCTAATCTAACTACAAAATTATTTTTGGTTCCCAAGTGGGCTTAAGTGTTTGTTAAATTACGGGTTAATTTTAAGGTTGAGCTTGGCATCATGATCTAGGCATAATTTTTTAGGGTGTGTTTTTTGTGCACGTGTGATGTGACTAATTAAGAATAAAAAGTTCTTGGAAATAAAATAAAATAAAATTACAATGAAATTGAAATTTAACTGACCATACAGGAAAGTAACTAAATAAAAGTACTCAATTAAAAAAAATTCTTTCTTCTATCTAAGTTACTTTTTAAAACTGAAAAAACTTGCAAAAGTTTTAGACTTCAAAATAAAAAACAATTCATTTAATTTTTGGGTTGACAAGCAATCAAATTTACTACAGAAAGAATCTTTATTGGAAGGAAAAAATTGGGGGTCCTATGAGGCCTTTTTCTTTTCACTAAGATATTGTGTAAATCTATAATGAAATGCAATCTATAATAGAAAATAATATGGACCTATAGTTGTAACAGAAAGTGAAATGAAATGTATTTCTATATGCATCTACCTCCATGCATTTCCCTAGACGCCTTTTGTTATAGCCTTAATTTCCACCCCATAGGCCGTAAGGGAGTTCACAAGAAGATGAAATCCAAAATACATGTTTTTTCTTGAGATTTGTCCCTTTTTAGAGGTCATCACAAGTCTCATAGGAGACAACAAGTGCCGATCATCACACATCAACTATGGTTCAACAAGCGATGATCTATCAAACCTTCTAGATTCGTGGAGTTACACAGAGATATGTGAGGGATGAGTTTTTTCTTCATGGCATGAGCCATGGAACTCACAACTTTCGAGTCTCTAGTGGTATCTAGAAGATATGTAAGCTCTCCCAAGCCTCTTCCAAGCATCTATATAACAAAGGAAAGTATTGAGCTAGAGGAGGAGGAATTAGTGGTAGTATTATGTTGTCCATTTGTAGAGGATCTTTTCCTATTCACAAAAACCATAAATTAGATTTCCTAGTCTAATATAAAGTTGATGAGAAGCAAGGAGAAAGGAGCCAAAGGAGGATGAATCTTCATCAAGGTATGACATTGTATGTATTCTCTATTTTTTAATCAATAGATCATTGTTTTTCCCCCAATATGTTTGTATCTCATTTGAAAATGTTTGTATCTAGTCCATTTCACTATAGATCGGATTAGAGGCAAGTGGATCTAGGATTCTAATACCAAGTATAGAGGTATAAGAGTATTGTTTGTATTTTGTGTGCAAGAAGTAGATTGTGGAGACTGGAGCTAGAACTTCGGGTCTACATTAGCCATATATACGAAGGACAACCTACAAATTAATCATTATTGTCAAGATCATTAATTCACAATGATTACAAAGTCCATTGGCTTCATAACTTACTTTGATATTATATTTTTATCTACTTTTTAATAGGATTTTTCATTGATGCCTTGATAATTTTTCCCACTTCCTTTCAATAGGAAATGGTATCGAATTAATAAGGAATAAAGATCTCACTCAACATTGATATTTAGATGGAACACCAAATTTGACCACTATAATAAGGTTAGTTTATGATACAAATCTAAATACTAATCCTAGTAATAAAATTGAGTCATAATTTAGGGTGAATGTTCCTATATTTTCACCACTCAAGCATCGATATGTAAACAAAGATCGAGGGAAGCGAAGGAAAAAAAAACTCGAGCTCAAGGGAAACGAGGGAAAAAAACACAGAGATCGAAATATGCCCTTCTTTTGTTAGTGAATCCCCATCAACCATCCTTCACTGTGAATGAGCTTAGTCTAAAAATATCCTCAGTAAATCCTAGTTTCAGATCACCACCAACTAGGAGAAAGGGTCTAAAGGAGAAATCCAGGTGCTATCTAGGTGTGAAGTTGGCTAACAGGAGAAGTGGGAGAAATAATTTAAAAAACCGACTGACATCGAAGAGCAAGAGCAACAAGGGTAGCGAGGGGAAGGAGGCCGAGGTAAAGGAGATGAATTTCAAGGGACTAAGAATGGTGAGTGTTATAACCCTAATTTGCACCAGACATGCATACCTAGTAGCATGCCATCTTACTTACTATTTTTGCCAAGCCAATACTGAATAACTCTTCTTAAAAACCAATTTTTTGAAGATGTACACTAGCTGCACCACTACTGCCCGCGTATGTACACTAGCTGCACCACTACTACCTACATATGTATGCTAGATGCACCATTACAACCCGTGTATACTCACAAAAGTTGCAAAAAATAATAAGTTGCAAGGGATTCGTTGAGATTACGAGCTATTGGGTGGTTTCCTAACCAATTGACTGCCTATAGCCCGTCACCCAACCGAATAACCATATTTTTGGCATATAAAAAGAGGTGTTGGGGTTTCATTCCAAGGAGAAACATAGCAATAGTGAAACTCTGCCCATTTTATTTCCCCCCCTTACCCCAAGAATTTGCAGCCACATTGTGAGTTTTGAGCCAAAATTCCTTATTCTTGCCCTTTTCCCTCATCCATAAGCCTATTCCCATTCTCTAGAGAGAAGGATGAGAGAAGAAGGATACATGGAAGCAGTTGGAGCTTGGTGAAGAGGATCCCAGGACCGGGTTCAAGGAGCAATCTCTGATCTCATTTTGTAAGTGACTTTGTGAGATTCATATAAATAAGTACTTTTTCCGTCCTGCCATATGATGTGTTCAATCTTTATGTTTGATTTACATTTTGTTATGACATATAACCCACTAATTCATATATAGAATGCATGTTCATAGTTTCTCATTTGTCTTTTGGTGAATGTAGGTCAGCCTTGGGAGGATTTTTGTAGTCGAGAAACAGCTAGGCACAAAGGGATCGACACCGGATGTGGAGTTTAAGGTAGGACTACCAGATCCCTATACTTTGTATTTTATGCATGAATGTGGGGTGTTGTCGGGATAGTTGTTAAAAGTAGGAGACTTTAGATGGTTAGCTCTGCCTTCACTTTAGAACCCTAGTGTAGTCCGTAGGGGGGTTTTCCCACTATAGCAGAATTGGCAACCATACTGGGGAACCTATAGGGTTTTTTGGGGATATTTTTGGGTGCTTTAATTGGTTTAATTACCTCTTTGAGTTCTCTATAAGTTACTATGTATTTAAGGGATTCTGGTCTGCCATACCAGTATTCCCTGCCTTGTTTCTTCGGCTGTTGTTTTCTTTTTTTTAAGGATTTACAGAGGTGTACGCGGCCTACAGAAGGTCTCCCCACGTACATACACGCCCTACCTTTGGATAGCCCGCGTACATACACAGGCTGCTTATGTGTTAGTAGCATGCCCGTGTCAGGAAGTATTTTATTAAGGAGAGGCAGTCATCCTCTCCCCTGATTGAAGTCTGACTTCTCAGAGGTTTCTTGATTTAGTCCTGGTCTCTGTAGTTACAGTCTTTGAGCCTAGGTTTGACGTCGGTTTCTTTATCTTTTAATGATTTCTTGTGTTTTCGTTGAAAGGGTTTTTGTGATGAGTTTGTGAGTATTTTCTGTCTCAGCCTTAGTGGTTCTTTCAGTGACTCCCTGTGATCCACAGTAGGCCTTATGTCAATTTCTTGGGTCTTGTCTTTTCGTTGATTTCCCTTTTTACTTGCTTTAAAAGAAAACAAAATAATTCATTTTCAAGTTTCTTATTTTGGAGCATAAAAAAAAAAGTTTTCAGTTTCTTGTTTGGTTAAGTAGTTAGGTTAGTTGTTTTTTCAAGAAGAAGAGTGATTTCTTAAGTTATTTACTGAATACTTAGGACTTTAAGTAGCTTGTAGTCGAGCGAAATTTATTTTTGAGTTTTTCTTTTAAAAGATCTTAGAGAGAAAAGTTGGTTAAAGAGTGTTCCATTTGCAAATCTTTGTTTGTTGAAAAAGAAGTAATTTTGTTTCCAGCATTTGTTCTTCTCTTTTGTCTCTTAACGAACATCACCAGTTTCATTTCCATTCCTTTGACTTAAGACAAACCACTTAAAATCAACGCTTAATTAAAATTTATTAGACTTTGTGTTTGTAGGCTCGATTCACTAGATTAGGCTAGAGCCTTGATTTAGGTTGTTGAGGAAACTCTTCAAGGCTACAAAACAAACATAGGAGTCTGTGCTAGGGAGTGAAAAATTCCAATAAAGTGGAAACTATCTGGGACCCCCCTCTAACATAGGGGATAAACATGAGGTTGTGTGCGGAAAGGTAGCGGGGATAACCCCTCCAAAGTTGGACCAATCGTAGCGGAGGAACACATATAGAGGACTTATCTTGGGATTACGTTGATAGCATTTGCCATGGAGCTTCGTGGGTCTCGAATCTATTCGAGGTCCTCAGCCATCTTCCAGAACACTTGCTTTCGATATGCTCAATAGGTTTCGGGCTTGATACCCTGCTCATTGCGGTCCACCCGACTGTCAACTGTACCTGCCTGGTAGTTGTTCGCGAGATGGCAACCTAGTTGCCTTTACTTTAGGGACTTACACAGGTGACTGCAGGGGTATACCGCAGTACCTAGGGTAGACATCGGGCCACTCTTTGCAGAGTATACCCAGAGGGTGCTTCCGTGTTCGAGTTTCACTTGCATCGGTAAGTTTCTCTAGTGTTGGCTGGTGTAACTGTTCTTCCAACTAGTTGTAGTGGTTTGATTGCTTTATCTCTAGGAACTTTTCTAGTGCGTGTTTTGGTATTCAACGTTAAAAATCCCTAGTGTGTCATTGATCTTCTCCCACAGTGGAAGATCAAGAGCTCCACCAGTCACAAAGGCTCTTGGGCCTGTCGCCGGTTAAATTGGAGCCACAACCGCCACCGCAAAGGCAAAGACTAGACCAATGAGGCTCTTTTGAGGCAATCGAGACACAAGAAACTGTACTTGATCCAAATTCGAGAGGAGAACATTCATTTCTGGGGGAACCAACTATTTCTGACCTTGGAGCAGAAGATCTCGGTCAGTATAACCATCCGATGACTGACTTGTTGGTGCCACTTTTGATACAACTTTCCCCCCCAAGAGTAACACATCACAAGCACCAAATAGTCCTAGAAGCAGCGATGGAAGAAAATGTTGCTACTTTGTCAGGGAGTCCTCATACTCCCTCTACGACTGCCAAAACTGGGGGCGTTCCGCCTCCTAACTCACCTTCACAGATCTGGGCCACCATGGTCTTGATCGCCTCTACCTCGGGCAGTGGTCTGATGCCGTCCATGGCAACGATCACTGCATCATTTACGCAGAGTGCGATGGGCCCTCCGTTTTTATATAGGATGCCCAACTTTGACACGAACTTGGTCCTCACTTACTCCACCCTTTAGACTTGGGTATGGGGGCAGGGAGCTCAAATTATCCTCCGCAAGGGTCCATGGGGGGCACCTCATCTCCCTATAATGCTTTCCCTTACGGCAGGGGTCATATACCTCCATCATCCCCTTCGCTTGGCGGTACTTCTCAGCAACCTGCCTGGCTGAATATGAACTACAGCTTGTTCGGAGCAGGTAGTCAAGGACCTTCTTCCAGTACCACACCAGTGGGTTCTTTGTCATTCTCTTTGTTCGGCATGGTTTGTAAAAATGCATTATCGTCAGTTGTCATCTCAGCTGGGGGCAACCCTGGTTTTGGATCACAAAATCCTGCGCAGGGTACTATTCCTGCACAGGGGGCACACACTTCTCAAAGACCTTGGAATCCATGGAAGGGATCAGTTCCCTCGTCAGGGATGCCGACTGGGGGCAACCCCTTCCATGGTCAATGGAACCCCGGGAAAGGCTCAATACCTATGCCTGTCATATTGGTAGGGGGTAACCCTTTCTAGAACCTTTGGAACACTATGTCGGGAGCAATCCCTTCTCAGCCCTCAACGTCCTACTAAGAGAGTGAATGGAAGACATCTCAACAAGCGCAACATATGAATGCTGGCCTAGGCCATGTTTTTTACTAGAACCTAGGCTAGCAGCCTAACTTTTCCTGGCAACTTGGTGCCAACCAAATCCCAGGCTCCTATACTCCTGTACATACTCAACAAGCTAAGCTACCATTTCTGGAAAATTTGCATTTGCCAGACTTGTCAAGATTATTGAACGACCCAATCTGTCATGATCCACGTTGTCCTGCTATGCCGACCAAGTTGCCCTCGGACATTCCAAAGTTCGAAGGCAAGTCTAATGAATATCCGGGTGATCACGTGACTACCTTTCACTTAGGGTGCTCGTCGAACTCTTTGAGAGACGACTCCGTCCAGTTGTGTCTGTTTCAATGCACTCTTATCGGGAGTGCCGCAAAATGGTATATTGAGCTCGACCGCTCAAGATACTCTACTATTGGAGAATTGGCAATGGTTTTCTTAAATCATTTTCAATTACCTGTGAGATACGATGCTGGCACCAAATTGCTGGCCAACTTTGAGCAGACAAACGCCGACCATATCTCTGATCACATTCGAGAATGGCGACGTCGGAAGAGTTTGATTAAAGTACTAGTTCCACCATCATTCCTGCTGAAATGGTTCCTTAAGTATTTGGTACCCTAGCTATCCAAGGAAGTAGTAGTGTCGGGGGTGTTTTTGGAGGAAGAAGCGATAATGAGAGCTCAACAACTAGAGTTGATTTAGTCTTAGTCTGGTTTTCTTTACGAAGTTCTACCAGATTCACCACGGTCTATTCTTGATAAGACCAGACATAAGTCTAGACCACATGTTGACGGCATTTGTTGGTTCAACACAAGCAAAGCCCACTGATCCACTGTCAAACCAATTGTAGCAATTTTCGATACAACAAACAATGGCCAGTCAAACCTCTAGTTCGACTGCTGCCCCTACTCAAACATCAGATGTACACAACATGCAATTGACAAACCCAAAGGCCAACCAACAGGCTGAAGGGAAGAAAAAACAATGAAAGAAGGGTAAGAGGGATAAGAAACCTACCAATAATGTTGGTGGGGGCAACACAGAGAGAAATAAGTCGAAGTATCTGTGAAACCTTTGCGTGGAAGACCACCCAACTCACCTGTGACCTCAACTCGCGGAGGCCCAAAAGTTATTGGCACAACAACAACCTGCAGTGTTAACGAACCTATTTCCTCATGGGAAAAAATTAACTCAAGCCTCTGCGAATGCGGACGGGGGCAGTGAGGGACCCCCTTCGTCATCTAACAATCCCTCGACTTTGAACGTCTATATGTTGAAAGGTGATGCTCATATAACAACTAGGACAGATGACTACGGAATGCCAAGCACTTATGAGAAAGGTAAAGAAGATTAAAAACCATTTGTTCCTCTCTAGATTGAGAAGATGTTGGGTGAGACAATGAAATGCATCCCAAAAGGGGCGTTCAAAAAGGATTCACACCATCCAAATGCAAGGGCTGCCCAAAATTACTCTGTGGTGGAGGATTTGTCACAAACCCCTTGTGCAATGTCTTCTTTGGAGGTCCTCCAGAGCTGCCCTTCACAGAGAAAGGCTCTTCGAACTGCCTTAGGATTTTCTGAGACATGTAATCTGGGAACTATCATGCTTGATACTACTGACTTAAAACCTCGTCTCCCCTACGACGTGGAGTTTTAGATAGTAGTGGCTTACACCATGAAAAATTTTACCTGGAACATTTTACACATGGTGGTTGATGAGGGTGTCTCGACATGTGTGATGTCATTGGCATGTTGGAAGGACATTGGCCAACTGGTTTTGTCTCCGTCACCTACTCTTCTTACCACTTTTGACGATCATTCATTCGGACCACATGGAATCATTACTTCTTTAGCCGTGCAACTAGGCGAAAAGACTGCATGCATCAAAGTTGAAGTGGTCGATGCACCTCTCGACTAAAATATTCTATTAGGAAGGAGTTGGACCTATGCTATGCATGCAGTGGTCATGATAGTTTTGAGGGTCTTTTTGTTTCCACACGAGGGTCAGATCGTGTCCATTAATCAACTATCCTTCTCCCATCCTGACCCTTCATCGGGGGCATCCACGATCTCGATGATTGATAACCCTCATCCTGACGTCATAAATGTAGGGGTTGGTTTGTGCCCACCTTTGATGGGTACTTTTGATTACCCACCTCCTTCCAGAGATGCCAAAATGGTATCAGCTATCCCCAACCAGCCTAAGGCTGAAATATTTTCAGTGTCATCGTTCCATACGACTTACTTTAACGATTTGTGGATTCTTCCTTCCCCATCAGCCATGATGGAAGGGACATGGCATCATGGTATGTCCATGCCCTTGTTCAAGGTAGAAGTTGCGTACTCTATAGTCCAACAAGCTTCAGTTGACCCCGATCCGACTCCTGCATCGGAGTTAGATCCAGTTCTCGAGCTTGCCTGAGCTCAAGGTTCCCTTGCCACCTTCAATTCTCTAGACTTGGTCTTTCCTTATGAAGAGGCGATTTTAGAGGCATTAACCGATCGAGACAGACCCTGGGATGATCTCCAACACAGATCCTATTTCCTCCCAGAGTTAGAAAGAATAGAGGCAGGAGAATTTGTGTTGACTATGACTGGAGATAGGTCTTATCCTATCAATCCTCTGGCTACGCATGCAGTTTATGCCGAGGGTAATATGGAAACCATCGCTAAAATGATACCTATCGATATATCCAGAACCCCTGGCATCGTGGAGAATGTCTTCATCAGAGCAGACTGTTCCCCTTAAGAGACTCAAATCTATACAGATTTATTTAAAGAATTCCGTGACATTTTTACCTGGTCTTACGAGGAAATGCCATGCATTGATCCAAGAATCGTTGAACATGAAATTATGACTTATCCTGATGCCAAGACGGTCCACCAAAACCTTCATCCGGTTAATCCTCGAAAAGCAGCAACTATTAAGGTTGAAGTAGAGAAACTACTCAAAGTTGGTTTCATCTACCCCGTCCAATTGACTCAATGTGTGTCAAACCCCATTTCGGTCAACAAAAAGCAGGGAACAATTCGCGTATGTATGGACTTCCGTGATCTGAACAAGGCTTGTCCAAAGGATAATTTCCCCACCCTATTTATTGATTAGATTGTCAATGAATGCACACGTTGTGAGGTATTTTCTTTCATGGATGGTTTTTCAAGATACAATCAGATCCAGATTAAGCCTGAAGACTAGCATAAAACAACTTTTATCTGTCCATGGGGTACATTCCCTTATCGGAAGATGCCTTTTTGCCTCAAAAATGTTGGATCCACCTTTCAGCAGGCCATGTATTTCACTTTCCATGATATCAAACATATAGTTGAGGCTTATATCGATGATTTAGCGTCACGATCTCACAAGAGGGCTGATCATCCCACACACCTTCGAATTATCTTTGAGTGATGCCACTACTATCAGATTCACTTAAATCTAAACAAATGTAGTTTTTGCGTGACGTCGGGTCCTCTACTAGGTTTCATAGTGAAAAAATAGGGATCATGGTCGATCCTCTAAAGGTTGAGGATATAATTCAATTGCCTCCCCCATGCACAGTCCCTCAACTTCAGAGTTTACAGGGAAAAGCTAATTTTCTTCCGCATTTTATCGCAAACTATGCTGAGATCACAAAAGGGTTTATGCGTTTACTGAAGAAAGGCATTCCTTTCCATTGGGAAGAAGTTGCTCAATGCTCTTTCAAAGCGTTGAAACGCGCCCTCACGTCTGCCCCTCTGCTTCGGCTACCCTACTATAATAAATATTTCTTATTGTATTTGGCCGCTACAGAGTCGACCATTGGTATGGTCTTGTTTCAGGAGGATGATTTGTTTGAAGAACATGTCATTTATTACTTGAGACGAGGCCTGGTTGGACCAGAACTCAACTACTCTCATGTTGAGAAACTTTCATTGGCAACAGTACATGCTGTCCAACGGTTCTGTCATTATATCCTGTTTCACAAAACCACCATCATTGCCATCATAAATCCATTTCAATATGTGTTGACGCGACGTGTAATTGATGGAAATATCAATAAATGGATAGTTATCCTCTAGGAATTTGATTTGGATTTTGTGTCTGCGAAATCTAAAAATTCATTGGTCTTTGCGGAACTCATCTCGGAACTTTCGGTCGAATCAGGTGATGTCACGTCTGAAGAATCACCAATTAAAGGAGTTCTTTTTTTGATTTCATCTTCGGACCCCTGGTATGGATATATACTAGTCTATCTCTAGACTTTGAAGTGCCCCGCATCTGCTTCTCATGATGAATGTCGACATATACACCATCAGGCCAAGAACTATCTCATTCTCGAGGACACTTTGTATCGTCGAGGTGTAGATTGCATCCTTCGTCGATGTCTCATTCATGAAGAAGTGGAACTCATGCTTAATGATTTCCACACTAGAGCATGTGGCGTTCATTTGTCTAGGTTGGCAAAAGCCCAAAAGATTCTGCGAGCTGGTTACTATTGGCCAATGTTAATCAAAGATTGCATTGAATCGACCAATAAGTGCCACCCGTGTCAGATCTTCTCACGGAAGATGAGGGCACACCCTGCTCCTATGTTTCCTGTCATCACAGTTGGCCCCTTCACCAAGTGGGGGATTGATTATACTACATGCCACCCCCCTTCATTTAGGGGGCACCACTATATCATCGTAGCAGTAGACTACTTTACTAAGTGGGTCGAGGCTATGCCAACATTCAAGGATGATGGAGAGACAACAACTCTCTTCTTGTTTAATCAGATAATAGCAAGGTTTGGTGTCCCGAAGGAGATTGTCATTGACCATGGAAGTCACTTTCAGAACAAAATGATGTCTGAATTAACATCAAATCTTGGTTTGAGGCAAGAACACTCATCACCTTATTACCCACAAGTGAATGGTCAGGTGGAAGCTGTGAATAAGTCTCTCAAGACCATTCTACAGTGAACGATCAATTTAGCCAAGTCAAATTGGCATTTGATGTTATACTCAGAATTATGGGCCTACTAAACATTTGTGAAGAATGCCACTAGTTTTTCACCTTTCCAATTCATTTATGGGATGGAACCAGTATTGCCAATAGAATGCTAGATCCCATCTCTTAAGTTGGAATTACAGTTATTTCCATATACTTCACCACTCGAGGAACGCTTATTATATCTCGAGAAGCTCGATGAGCAATGACATGATGCAGCCTTGGATAATGAGGCTCACAAGAAAAGAGTCAAGTGTCAGTATGATCAGTCCGTTCGTCCTCGGATTTTCTCCGAAGGTGACCTTGTCTTGGTCTATGACCAAGATAAGGATCCCCTGGGGGCAGGCAAGTTTAAACCCACGTGGTTCAAACCATTCATCGTGAAGGAAGTATTAAAGAAGGGTGCTTATCATCTAGTTTATTTTGAAGGGAACACTTTAGTAGAGCCTAGAAATGGGCTTTACCTCAAGAATTATTACTCATAGGTGGGTCTCCTTGGGTGACTTCTTGTACATATGTATAGTTCTTATACATTTTTTAGTTTTTGTCTTTTTGGTCTTATGGACATGGCATTTTGATGTCATCTTTTTCACTGTGGTAGATGTCAAGTGAATCAGACGTGTTCGTTGGATTGGTGGACAGTGCTAGCCAAGACACTCGGAGGCTTGCTTCCGCATCTTGGGTGATCTTCACACCTCAAGGCTAGTTGTTATCTTCTTGAGGTATCTGTTTAGGTGACGCCACAAACAATGTCGCCAAATACAGTGCAGTAATAGAGTTGTTTCGTGATGCCTTGTCACATGGTATCTCTTACCTTTGGGTCTACTTAGATGCACAATTGGTTGTGTCCCAGTTAAATGGATTTTACCGTGTTTACGATCCTACTCTACATCGATGATTCCTTAGGGTACGTATCTTATAACATTGCTTTGATTACATTACGTATATCTATGTTCCTAGGAGACTAAATCAAATGACGGATACTCTAGATAATAAAATATTAGATTGGCATATTGCACACATGTAAAGAAAAGCACACACATACACATGTAAAGAAAATCACACACATACACATGTAAATACATTTGTAAATAAATGTAACCCAT
>ML781014.1:415782-453428 GCA_009831015.1 Picea engelmannii | reverse complement strand
ATATATATCAAAAGTATCAGAGTACATAGGTGGGCAAAAGAGCCTCAAAAAATAACGAGTCTGGTATATAAAGCGGAGCTTATGCCCTCAAAAATATACAAAGAGTTCCCTCGTCATGTAAATGGTCCACCCTAAGCTAAGCACGAGGCCTATTGGCCCTGCCATAGTGGACTACAACGTTTTCCAAATGATGAAATAGCTGGACCCAGGTCCGGGGCACCCCAACACCATGAGGCTGCATAGATGGTGGGATATCCTTGATCTCGACCATAGGCACGCTACGGGTGAGTGCGGTTAGGTTCCTCTCCACTCGTCTCAAAAATATCTTAGCCTCTCCGATTGGAGGTACCCCCGCTGTTGTTTCTGGTCCGACGGCCACTGCTGCCGCTACTGGTCCGACGACCGCTGCTGCTGCTGCCTTTGGTCATGGACGATGCTTGCTCCATGCAAAATCAGTTGGACACACTGGTCCCACATCTGTACATAATGGATACATAGTTTTCGGGTGCTCTCGTACACATAAAAAAGATATATATAAAAATAAATTAAAAAATTAAAAAACTTTTAAAAATAAAACGTACCTAAATCTCCTCGCTCCACTACAGGAGGTACGAGCATGTCAGGATATCTGGAGAAGTTGATCCTGGCATAGGGGTAGTCCTGTATAGCTAGAATATTTCGAGACCACCAGTCAAAAAAATTATCATCGAAGGCCTCGATGGTCCTCCCTCCCCCCTGTCGTGGCAACAATGCTGCCCATATGCACACTATTGGGAAGGAGGCCATGTGGCCCCGTATTGTCTCTCGAGGACTAAGACTAGGTACCCTCTCGAAGAATAAAGAGAAAAGAATAGTCTCAAACCTGAAGTTCTTTTTGTTTTACCCATGACACTCTGTGAGCTGTCTCTTCATGCACTCTAGCATGGTTGTACTCCAATCAAACACTCATGCATTTAAGCACTGTACTGCGCAATGCATCTGTGCCTGGGAGGCCTAATGTAAAACCGCAGATCCAGTGATCCTCCCAATAAGTAAAACTATCACTTTCAATGATAGGTTGGTGATTTTGTGGATCAGTACCTGGGAACCCACTTTATCTGTTCTAGCCTCGCAATGTTGCCCGATTAATTTGACAATGTTGTGTGGCCTAGGGGGAAAAGCACGAAGGTTAACTGGTTCACCTCTCCTTGAGAGGCTAGTTAGGAAATAAATGTCTTCAGTCATTTGATTCAATGATTGCCCCTCGAGCATAAAATCCTCTGCATCTGGGTGCCAGTAATCCACCAAGGCATTCAACAACCTCGGTTGTGCCCACATGAGTGGATATCGAAACAATTTCCACAACCCACATTGTTTTAATGCGGAGACAACAACATGGTATTCCTTGACCATTGCATCAATTTACTCATTCTCTCTCTCTCTCCAATGGACATACATTCTGCAAAATGACAAGTTCAAAGGAGAGTCAAATGATTTATTTTTTATTTTTTTCATATGTTTGAGGATGTACACGGGCTGTATTGGGGACAATTGCATATGTATGCAGGAAGATTTTCTCTTCCCACGTGCAGATGCATGCTATTCTTGGACAACCCACGTACATGTAGGGACGACCTTTTAAAAGGTGTGCGCCCCTCCAAAAAATAAAAAGAAATGAAAAAAGGAGAATGGAAATGCAGGAGGGACTAGTTTTTACTTACTTGGTCCAAGCGGAAGTTTGTTTTGTCCACTGAAGCTCCCATAATCAATTTCTTTAACAAAGGGGTGTTTTTGGCTTTTTGGTCAATTCTCAATTTTCAATGGTGATAATGAGCTGCCAACTTCTATTTATAGACTTTATTGGCCCTTTTTGTCATTTTTTGACCCCCTTTGTCATTTTTCCTGGTTTGAAAACCACGTAACATGGTTCTTGAGTTTCTCAATGGATGTTACGATACACTTTACTTTTGGTTCGATGAAATTTTTGGGAGTTGGGGCACTTTTAAGGTCCTTTGGTGAAAAGTCATTTTTTCCAACTTTGTGCATTTAAGTTAGGATTCCACCTCCACTTGCTGCACCTCGTTGTCTTTTTCTCTTGGCCATAGGATCGATCCCACCGAATTGCGACACAGAACCATCATTACTTCTCTAGAAGTGTCATAATTTAGTCGTAGAGCCTACCTTCAAATGGATGCCCTAGGTAGATCCTGGTTGAATTTTGGTATTCATGCCATCGCTAATGACTTTTAGGCTCGAGAGTCCTTTTATACTTGTCCTAATTATGAGTTTGGGCCGTCACATGTCTGATATGTTATCACTCTTGGCTTCACCCTCACGACTCCCAAAATAACGGGTCTTCTTTTAAGCCCTTTTCAGACCCTCTAAACATGAAAAGATTGTCGAGTGATCTTGTTGCCCTTCACACTCGTCAAACTCAAATTTGAAGGCATGTCTGTCTGGTGGTAGTTTACCCCTTTTTTGGTCCGGATGGTCAATTGTACGAACAAAGGTATACTCTAGGAGCTTTGATTCGTTAGAAGAGTATTCTCAGGTATATGTTTAACCCTTTTTCAGGCCCGAGGGACTAAATTTACGAAAAAGGAACCCCCACAGAGTCCATAGTTAATCTCTTTTCATACTCCCTAAAAATGAAAAGATCATCGAGTGAGCTTGTTTCTTCACACTCGTTAAACCAGTCCAGAAGAACGTCCATTATGGAGTCCATAGTTAAGATCTTTTTAGACTCCTTAAAAGTGAAAATATCACCGAGTAACCTTGTTCTTTCACACTCGTTAATTGGTCCAGAAAAAAATCTACTGGCATGAGTTTACCCCTTTTTCAGACATGTAGATTAAGGAGGAAAAAGGTACACCTCGGGAGATTCGTCTCGCCGGGAGATTTCTCTTTAGTAGATTTTATACCTTTTTAGGCTAAGGAGGCTGAATCTAGAAAAAGGCAGCGAGTCCATAGTTAAGCTCTTTTCAGACTCCTTAAAATTGAAAAGATTTCTGAGTGATCTTGTCTATGTCACACTCGTTAAAATGGTTTTGAATAGACATCTTTTTGGTGCTAATTTATCCCTTTTTCGAGCCGACTAGATTATTTTCGAAAAAGGTACCCCAATGGAGTCTTCTTTTATGATTTTTCAGACTCTCTAAAAATGAAAAACCACCAAGCTTACCTTCTCTGGGCTCATAAAAAATACATTGAAGGGGGTTTCATTATGTCTTTCTAATCACAGTTTCGTCTCTCCATCTTTGGCCTAATGCCGGCTCCATGTTGCTCTCAACTGAACTTTTGAAGCATGTCTTATACGCAAGCCTTGTAGCACTTTGCTTCTACGATCTGACACCTTGACCCATGGAGGAATTTTCCTCGAGTGTCCTTTTCCTACACATGTCTCCTTTCTATGAGCATTAGTGTGTTCCTTTCACTTGGAACTAGTATGCTTGCGACACTCATTCCTCCTTTGTAGTGTAGCATTATTTTATTCTTTTTCAAGCTTTCAAAATATTGAAAAAGACAAAAAAAAAATCAAATATACCCCAAAAAGAGGAAGGGAAAAGTATTTTCTTTTTATGGAAGCACAATGAGTCACCCTTAGAAAAACCACATCCATTTGTTTGTCGTCAAGCATTGGGATTTAATATTACCTTAGGAAGTTGTTCTCGTAACATAGAGTTGTGTCCTCCTTAGTTTGGTTATTCTTCCAAACATATGGAGAGTTCGCGTTGCCTCCTGTATCGTAAACTTATGTCAATGTCATTCTTCCTGAGTCTCATCATCAGTTGTGCTATTGTCCAAGGGAATATTTACCCAACTTGAGTCAGCCCTTCTGTAGTTTGTCTCTTGTCCTCATACCTGGCCATCCCAAAAGTCCAATCATGTCCTTGTTCAAAATCACCTGAAGTTCTCTTCTTGATCATCGAGATTCTCTTGTCTGTTCCCCAATGAGCCGTCGAATACCTCTGGGTAGTGAATATGTACACTCATATTACACTCCTACTTGAGTTATGAAGATCTTGAAGTTGTTGTTCGAGCTCTAAATACCTAATCTCTAGTCATTAGGCGTTGTTGGCTTCCTGAAGATGGATACTATACATGTATATATTTGATTTTGAGATGTAGATCCACTGTGTATTGCTCATGGCTACACTTTATATAGTTATATGACATGGATCTGAAGTGTATTTTATTGGCAGCCATGATTTATTTCATCCCGAGCATGGGCATGCCCACCTCGGTGAGACAATTTTTACTTTTGCAGATGGCACTTCCTGAACTCTGGTCCCGGGCTCACTCGCTTCGTATGTTGGTAAAGATTTGTAATGTATTTCAGCCATAAGATGCTCTTCTGAACTCACACATTAGGGGGCATCTATTATAACCCTAATTTGCACCAGACATGCATACCTAGCAACATGCCATCTTACTTACTATTTTTTCCAAGCCAATACTGAATAACTCTTCTTAAAAACCATTTTTTTGAAGATGTATGGGTCCTACACCACTACTGCCCACATATGTATGCTAGCTGCACCACTACTACCTGTGTACGTACGCTAGTTGCACCATTACAACCCGCGTATACTCACAAAATTTGCAAAAAATAAAAAGTTGCAAGGGATTCGTTGAGATTACGGGCTATTGGGTGGTTTCCTAAACAATTGACCGCCTATAGCCCATCACCCAACCGAATAACCATCTTTTTGGCATATAAAAAGAGGTGTTGGGGTCTCATTCCAAGGAGAAACATAGCAACAGTGAAACTCTACCCATTTTATTTTCCTCCCTTGCCCCAAGAATTTGCAGCCACATTGTGAGTTTTGAGCCAGAATTCCTTATTCTTGCCCTTTTCTCTCATCCATAAGCCTATGTCCATTCTCTAGAGAGAAGTATGAGAGAAAAATGTACATGGAAGCAATTGGAGCTTGGTGAAGAGTTTCCCAGGACCAGGTTCAACGAGTAGTCACCGATCTCATTTTGTAAGTGACTTTGTGAGATTAATATAAAGAAGTACTTTTTTCATCCCGCCATATGATGTGTTCAATCTTTATGTTTGATTTACGTTTTGTTATGACATCTAACCCACTAATTCATATATAGAATTCATGTTCGTAGTATCTCGTTTGTCTTTTGGTGAATGTAGGTCAGCCTTGGGAGGAGATTTGTAGTCGAGAAACGATCGGGTGCAAAGGGATCGACACCGGATGCAGAGTTTAAGGTAGGACTACCGGATCCCTATACTTTGTATTGTATGCATGAATGTGGGGTGTTATCGGGATAGTTGTTAAAAGTAAGAGAGTTTAGACGGTTAGCTCTGCTTGCACTTTAGAACCCTAGTGTAGTCCGTAGGGGGGTTTTCCCACTATAGCAGTGAGCAACTATTCCCTCTTAAATTTTCCTTAAATTTAGGGTTTAAATTAAGGGTTTTCTTGCTAATACCATAAAAAGGATCAAACCATGGCACAGGATTAAAAATTAAGTTGCAAATGCATGGAAAGATGCTAAAAACATAGAATTTGATTCAATGTTCCATGGATGAAGGACTTGTAATATACCTTTTTTACCCCTTTATGTACTTCTAATTTTACTTGAGAGAGATTTCCTGACCAAACAGTTCCCCCCCCCTTTGTCGATCATTGTTGGTGCTTCTCCCCTCGGGTGGTATGCTTTGGACCACCAGAAACTCCACATGATATGACTGTAAGGAGGTCGATGAAGATGAATATGAAGGCAAACAAAAAGGTGGAGGAAAATGGAATAATGGGGGAGAAATTCGTAAAATGACAACAAAATTTTTAAATAAGGAGATTTCTTGGTCATTGTTACCCCACAAAATGCAAGGGCATTTTGAGAATCTCTTTCCAGCAGAATAAGGCACCAACAAAGGCATGTTTGAGGGGTGAGACAATTCACTATTAGTTTTATATTTGCTAACACATCACTATGATTCCCAAAGGACCTGTTTCTATCATATAATGTATTGTTTGATGATATTTTATTCTAGGTTTTCAAATCATATTTTTAATTCTTTGGTTTTATTGTGATTTAGTATGAATCTTGTTGACCAAAATTTGGTCATCTATATTTTCCCGCTCTTGGATTAATAAAAAAAATGATATTGGAAGATGAATATTTTTGAACTATTATATGTTCATTGCATAGCCATCGGTATCAGCTTCACCATGCATTTCGCAGAATCAAAATCTGAGTCTCCATGACCAAGATACACATACTTATGTCCAGAAGTCCAATAGAGGTATTACAAGAAGAAATATGAAAAATGTTCCAAGTGACATGTTCTCTCCTCCCCTTTCCATTCACCTCTGCTCATTCTCTCATTTTATACTTAGTCATTTTTCCCATTGTCTCATTACTCTCATATTCCAATTACCATTTTCCACACTTAACCATTTTTCCTTATTCCTTTCCATGTTCACATTCATTTCCCTTTTTGTTTATTTTCCTTTCCATTTCCATTATCCCATTTTTCCATTTCTCTTTTTTTCTTTTCCCAAATTTCACATAATTCCTTTTATTTCTCATATATTTCTTTTCATTTTTCATATTGTCCATATTTTCCATATTTCTTTCCATATTTCACGTGATCCATTATATACTTTCCAGACTTAGTCTTATTTACTACCCGCCATATTATTTTAATAATATTTTTCCTATCCTAAGTTCTATGAGAAACATCTCCAAGTGACACACAAAAATTTATTAACCAATGATATACATCCACATGTCAATTAATGGATGGTGCCACATGGCAACTTATTAATAGAGACACATGGCAACATATAAGAAGTGACACATGGCATAATTTTATTGGATGACATATGGAATATTCTTATTAACAGATTGGTTGCCTACCGAGTGATAACATGTGGAAACATTTGTTTTTGTGACTCGGTAGTGCTGACAGGGCATGAGGTGGATGATGACAAACTTCCAAAAAATTATTATTTTATTCGACAATTTTTGAAGGGCCAAATCCTCAAAGCTCCATAATTGCTTCTCTTCTTTGTTTCTTGCTAAGTGTATGAAACACTTAGTATTATATACCATGAAGATTTATAATATCCCAATGAATGTGGGATAATATTTATGAATAAAAAGTCGAAATTTCAAAGAGGGAGAAATGAATTTGAAATCAAAGGCGGGGATTTCCCCAAGACATCAGATTGATGGTGGCTTAGTCACGATCTTGCGAAGACCATAACTTTAGTTCCGGGTGTCGGAACCGTTCAAAATTTATACCGTTGGAAAGGTATTTCAATGTAGAATATGGTGGTATAGGTTTCAAGTGCTGAAAGTTGGTATATTTTTCTCAGAAATTAAAATATCAGTCAACTGCATTTTTAATGGGCTTGCATGACAACTCAACTGCACAAGCTCATATCTTGAGATCCGGGTGATGGATTTGCACAAAATTTATATCATTGGAAATATGAGACGATGAAGAAAATATAATAAGTGGTTTACATGGTTAAAATTTTGGATTTAACTTCTATAAAATTAAATTACAGTCGTCCTATTTTAATGGAAAATTAATTAAATTGTGAAAATAAAAGTTTATTTAAAAAACTTTATTAAAAGGGAAAGAAACAGTTGAGACGGTTCATGTAACCGTCAAATAAGACAATAAAAGGAAAACAACAAGAAAGTGAATAAAAGAGAGACCATCATAGTAAGTTTACACTGATCATATATTTTTTTCTTTATTAGTCCCTTCATCCAGTTATTCCACCTCTTTCACTAGAAAGGTCTAACCTGTTAGCACTTTGTAATTTGCCCAAGGCTGTAAGGCAGTCACAGAGGCAACATCAAAACCACTTCAAGTCTTGGATCTAGCCCTCCAAGACTCAGAGAGGGATCTCTCTGTCTGATATAGCTTTGTTTTAATAGGTATTAGGCTAGTTATGCAAGTGTGGGGTTGGGGTTTTTAAATGGTTGTTTTGGGACAGCAAGGAGGGCCATTGGGCAAATGGGGTCTGTTCTTTAACATGTATTTCCTTCTCAGATATGGACAAAGCTCTTACACAGGGCAAGGTAGTGGAAATATTGGATCGAAATAAGTTTTGATTATGTCAATTTGAGGAAGAAATAGGGGAGGAAAAAGCCAGGCAAAGGAGCAGCTAAGAATTCCTTAACTGAGCTTTTTAGACAAATAACATAAAGATTATCAAAAGGACAGATGCAGAGTATTTGTCAATAAATTCTACTCTGTGTACTTTCTACTGACAATAAGAATTGAAAAACAAGTGGAAAGAGAATAGGAAAATACTTTAACAGAGAAAAAACGCCACCAATACATCCACACAAGAATCCTGTAGCAAAAATCACATGTCCATCACTGATTGATCATTTAAAATTACAGAAAGAAGTTTTCTGGCCAAGCACAGCCCACAGTCCAGCCAGGGACCTCACAGGTCGAACCATCTTACATTAAAATCCTATGAATAAATAGGATAGACCATCCCAATAAGTTTCGGAAGTCGGTTTAACCACCTTGGCCAAAAATAGCCACCACTCCCAGAAAATTTGGAGTTGTCTTCCATGAAAAACGGACCGGTTTTCTGCGAAAAAGGGGTCCGAACAGACGTGTTTTTCTCTTGAAAAATGACACCTAGGTGAAAACTGAAGGAGTTTATTGTGAATGGGCATGGGCTGGACAAAAAACTCCTTCGGTTTTGCCAAATTTGTCCTCAGCTGGCCGTAACAACTCCTGCAAGATTGGGACTGTAATGGAAAATTGAGAATCTAGAAAAATGGGCCTCGAAGATGGCTTCGATTCTCCCTGATCGTAGCGCCGTTGCAAAAAATGAGAGAGGTTTTTGTTCTTCAGCCCGTTCTGAGAAAAAATCTCTCTCTGATTTTTAAAATCCATCTTCGTTTTCCCAGAATCGGCCTCGGACGAAGACATGCTGAAATGGGCAAAAATGGAAAAAATATTAAGAAAGCGGTTTTTTTCATGAAAAGAGGTATTCCGGACCCCCCCTGAGGTGGTAAGCGGTTTTAAGGGGGGGGGGGTCCACTGGAATGGGATGCTGACACATGGAGGGGGGGTGGTATTGAAAACTACTTCATTCCGGACCCCCCCCCCCTCTCGTTAAATTTCAGATAGTGAGGGGGGGTCCGGAATTTTTGTTGTCCGTTGATTAATTTGTATGATTTGAGTGGAGGGCGTGAGTTATGAAAGGTGCGTGGGGTAGACTTAGTGGAGTGTGACGTGAGGTATGGTAGGTATGAGTGGAGTGTGACGTGAGGTATGAGGGTGGGGGGGTAGGGTTAGGATAGTTTTGTTTTAAATATTTATTTATATTTTATGTTATTACATGTTTGTTTGTTTTTTAATAGTGTGTTATTTCATGTTTTGTTGTTTTTAAATATGACGTTATTCCATGTTTGTTTATTAATTTTATTTTATATGTGTTTTGTGTTTTTTATAATTTTTGTATTTTGTATTTTATGTTTTATTATATTTTGTATTTTATGTTTATTATAATTTTTATATTTKTTTTATTATATATTTATTATATTTAGTKTTTATTTTTAATTWTTTTATTTAATCCAAAAATTAWTAACTTATYAAACTAACTAATAATTAATTAATTAATTAATTAATTAATAGTTAKTCTAACAATTATTTATTTTAAATTATCMTATCAAAACAATTTTGTTAGGCTAACAAATATTAGAGAATATCACTAACCTTTTAACATTATTCGTTCATTATCCTAAGTCCATTTATTCATGGATGGAAGGCGGGTGAGGCGTACTCAATGGGTCGAAAAAACAAGGGAGTGAAGGGGCAGCGGAGGATGAAGGATGCAACATGATGATGGAGGAGAAAAGGGGTCAACCGAGCCAGACTTTCGTCATCACGAGAGAAACGCCAAATCAACAGTCGAAGAATCGAATTGCCTATAATTATAGGACCCCAACATAACCGAAGACTAATAACTTCTTATTTTCTTCTTTCCAAGTCTTGATGTTCTGTTTTCTCCCACCTCCTCCTTATGAAATATTATTTCTTGTATTTATTTTCTTTATGGTCTGCAGGAGCCCCAATCCTAGTCTTTAAGACAAACACATTTTAAATTTCGAAGAATATGTAACAAACTATATATATTTTTAGAAATTTCAAGAGAGATACTTTGGGAACAATCTCGACTATACTTTGTAACCTCTATTTTATAATATAAAGTATTTGAGGTTGATCTATCATTATCTTTATTTGAGCTACCTAGGTTTCCACTCTGTTAAAGTTCTCTTATGCATGCAAACCATCTTCTTTGTTATTTTTATATGATCAGAAATCTTAAGTTAAAATATGATGGATGTGAGGAAATTTTGTTTATTTTGATTTAATATATAAAATGTGTCATTCCTGGTCCTTTCTTAGGAACCTTCTTTAAACGAAAACAAAACATGTATTTTCCTATTATTTTAGTATTTCTTTGATTACTATGATGGACTTTTGCAAAGTCCCATATTATGAAGACCCAAAGTCCCACGAAAATATGAAGTAATAGAGGAGTACCACCTCTATAAAAACACATGGGGATTTATATCTTCATGAGGTTGTCGTTTTGGTCCTAATAGATTCAAGCATCAACAAATCTGTAGGTAGATCATATGCTAGTTTTCATACATTTCTTATGATTTTACCCTAATACAAAGACCGATACATAGGGTCTATCTCAAGTGGATAAGATAAGATACGATAAGACAATTTTATTAATGTTCAAAAAATGACTATAAATGATTCAATGGGATTTCTAGGTACAATAGTGTGATATACAAAGTGGGAGCACAAAGGCTACTCCCAGAGAAAAAATGACATAAGAAAATTAGCCCATGTTCCACTAATTTGTAGTATGAATTCTTTCATTTGAGAAGTTTGAATATTCATTCTTGGAGTGTATCAATTTTTCACTCCCAAAGAAAGAAGGGGTATTGAAAGAGGAGTATGAGAAGTTCAATAAAAAGTGAACTCCTAGAAATATGCCATGAGAAGCATGTTGCAATATTAGTTGCAATCCTAAGACCTGTGCTCTTTATGATTCCTACCTTGAAAAACTCAAGGAAAGAGTGAGATTCGTTTGTTTCATTGATGGATGATAAGTATGAAGAATCATGGTGCTTTGTCTACTTTGTGCACATTTCATGTTTTATATTAGATGAACATCTTTCAAGCAACCCATAACTAGAAGGGTCAAGGATCACATGTTTCTATAATAGGAGATTGATACCAAATATGATGAGCTATAAATTTTACATGCCCATTTTTTTTCTAGTTATCAAGATGTCTTTTCTATAATTATACAAATGTAACAAGGATGTGGAGAAAATGATATGGCTTTTAGGGAAATAAATCAATACTAGTTGCATACTACTGCTAACCATTTCTCTCTTCAAATGGTCAGCCACAGTTTGAAAAAGTGGTTAATATGATGAATAATGAATGAAAATGTAGGCCAAAAAGGTGCCAAAGTATGGTATCATCATCGTCCTTGAACTGAAGGTGTTGCACATCCCTTGTGTTGCTAATTATGCATATTAGGGATATTTTCATGGACATTTCTCTAATTAATGCATAAGGTGTCTTCCCAAATGTTCCAACCATGCTACCTTGGTTGTTGTATAAGACATCTTCCCAAACATTCCAACCATGCAATATTAATCATCTTCATCTTCATCATCATCATCATCACCATCATCGTTGTCATCATCTTGGTCATCGTCGACATTTTCATCATCATCATCATCATCATCATCATCATCATCTTCCTCATCATTGCCATCGTCATCATCATTGCCATTGTCACGATCATCATCATATCCTCATCATCATCATCATCATCATAGTGCTAATTTTCATCATCGTTGTCCTCATTGTCGTAATTGTCACCACCGGTAATCAACATTGTCGGCATCCTACTCCTCATCATCATCACCATTTTCATAGTCATCATCGTCATTGTCATCATTGTCATTGTCATCACAGTCATCATCATTGTCATATCGTCATCGTCGTTGTCGTTGTTAATGTCATCACCATAATTAACATTGATGTTGTCATCGTCATCGTCATCATCATTTATAGGAGTTAATGGCATACATATTAAAATCTATAGGAGTTATGCATTATATGTGTTATTCTATGTTACAAGGGTATACATACCCTACCCCCCTCTGGATTTGAACCTTTGACCTAAAAGGAGTAAACACATGTTGTTAACCATTAGGCCCACTATATAATATATATTAATTATTATAATATTTTTATTATATTATTATATAATATATATTATATTAATTATTATAATATATATTAATTATATAATATATAATAGTTTATTAAATATGTATTAAATATAATTTATATAATAACAAATGATAAAAAAATATGAGACAAATATAACTCTTATCTCACCTCTTTCAATCTCCTGATAGAGAGCGACATCCCTAGCCATCCTCACCGCTCCCAACAGAGAGAGACAACCCTACCAGCCCACCCTGTGGGTTTCTACTCCCATATATGACGTCTAGTGGATCCTCACAAATTGAGATACAATTTACTGAGTAATAGCACCACTTGATTCAGTTGATAGGTAAAGGTGTCGAGTAAGGTACGAGAAGCCATATCGAGATCCATGCTAGGAAAACTATAGGGTCTTGGTATCTACCAACATCAAGGTGACAAGGATAACCCATAGATCACAACTTTAACAACCTTATTCGTGAAATAATACATTTGAGATCCATCCTCACTGTATTCGAGATCCTGATAGAGAACGATAGCCCTAGCCCCACCAATAGAGAACCGACAAAGAGAAACAACCCTAGCCCCGACAATAGAGGATTGACAGAGAGAGACATCCCTAGCCCACAGTGCAATAGAGGAGGCCCTAGCTCGAGCGATAAAGGAGAACCCACCTAGACCAACAATGCCACCAAAATAGGTAAGTTTTTCTAACCCTTGAACTGCTCCAGTAAATAACACCCAAAGTTCATGATAGGAAAGGAATTTCTCCATTTTATGTTTGCATACCCAATTCTTGAGAATGAATTCGTTGAATCTATTCTATGAATATAATTGTGCTAACATGTTCATTACTTTACCTGCTAAGTTCAACCTCTACCATTTCTTTTATTGTCATATCATATGAAATTTGGGGCAAGAGTTTCAAAAGGTGATTGTTAGTGGAGCCATGAATGGCCATGTTATGATGATATTGCAGGTTGCTTAGTTTCTTGGGATTGTTACCTCTCATCAAATGCACCAATGTGTCATTTACTACCTCATTTTTCCCACTTGACCGAGGGTGAAAGTTGTGCTATGTGTGAGTTTGGCATCCATTAGGTTCCATAGTGTAGTCCAAAAGCTACTCAAGAAGTGCTTTTCCTTGTCTTAAATAATGGATTTAGGAAGCCCAAAGTGCATCTACACATGTTCAAAGAAGATTTATTTTCCCTCCTTTCTAGTGTTTGTCTTTTTGCTAAGAATAAAATTTGTCATTTTCTTAAAATGATCCACAATCACAATGATGTAGTCATATCTGCACTTGGTTTCCGGTAGCTGACCATGAAAGTCCTTAGATATACTTTCCCAAGACCTTGAAGGCAGTGGAAGGGGAATGCACAACCCCCACTTCCTAGTTTTTTAAGCTCTACAAGTGCACCAATGTGCCATTTACTACCTCAGTTTTTCCATTTGAATGAGGGTGAAATGTTGTGCTATGTGCGAGTTTGGTATCTGTCAGGCTCCATAACATAGTTGAAAAGTTGCTCAAGAATCCTTTTTCCTTGTCATAAATAATGGAGTTAGGAATTATGAAGTGCATCTGACACATATTCAAAGAAGAATTGTGTTTCCTCCTTGTTAGTGTTTGTCTTCTTGTCAGGAATATTTTTTTTTTATTTTATTAAAATGATATACAATAACAAAGATGTAGTCATATGTTTGGATCAGCCCACGAAGAAAATTCTTAGATATACTTTACCAAGGCCTTGAAGTCTCTGGAAGGAGAAATTATGTGTTTTATGACTTTCATTTCACACACAATGATAGTGAGGGAATCTAGATGAATTATGTTAGGGTTTATAATTTCTTACAAATCAATTAAATATAAAATTTTCCAATAAAAAAATCAAAATTTTAACTAATAAAAACAATTAATAAACACCCCCAGATTGTGTGCTGACAGATAGGGCCATGAATGAAAATGTGTGTTGGTTGGCCACCACCCTGATATGCATTGAAGGCACTCATCATGCCAAATTTGAGAGACCTGACATTTAGTGAGTAAAATTGCATCAAGAATCTTTAGTGGCATATGCACGATCTTCATCTCCACGCCATAGGTGGGCTATTGTTTGACCCTTATTATTCTTGATTGCTAGAATGCCAAACATAATTTGGATTTTCATAATAGTCTCATTGTTGGAGGACTTTGACCTTCGTTGTACTAGTTTTTTTAGGAATTCATGTATAAATTTCGAAGCCTCAAGGGAACCATGCACTTATGCGAAAAACACTAAGATGGAATCTAGATTCTACTAGATAATTATTAGCATGGTGTTGAACATTGTCATGTGCTTGTAAACTATTTGAAAAAATGTACAAACATTGTGAGAGGATGTGTGTTCACTATTTGAAAAAATAAAGGGATGTCTTTGGATCTCATTAAAGAAGGGGAATTCATTTTCTTGTGAGAATATTATATAAGAAAACTATCACCTTAGAGGTTGAGAGTTTGGATATTATACTTTATGTTTCCTTTCCATTACATGAACTATTAGTTGACTTTATGGCTAGTAGGGTTGTTGAAATTTTTTATCACCAAAATAAATCACGAGATCTGAACTTGGTAGGGTCTGTTTCATACTTCAAAATAATATTAAGGAAAAATGAAAAACTTCTTGTAATATTGGACATAGGGAAGATTTGGGATTTTATGTTTATAATTTCATAGGTTTCCAAACTTGACTTGAACTTAAAACCTCATTGTATATTATTTTTTTAGTTTGCAAGGTTGGATGGATTTTGGGCCTTTATAGATCTTTATATCACAAGTCTCATATGAAATGATGTTTCTAAAATGAGTTATTTTGTTTGCATGGTTGGATGGATTTTGGGCCTTTATATTTTCTGATTTCACAAGTCTCATATGAAATGTTGTTTCTAAAATGGGTTATTTTTAGTTTAGCTCAATAATAACCATGTAAATTTAAAAATTAATGTTGTTGGGTTATATAAGTTCTTTCACATACCCACCAAAAGATTGAGATTGATTCTATAAGAATTTAGGTTTGTGGAGTTTGAGAAACTTTGAAGAATTATGTTAAAAGAAATGCAAGGGTTCCTTCAAGTGCTTGATGGAATCAACAACTAGATCAACAAAATATGGGTCTTTTATGTTAATAGTCAATGCCAACTCAACACATTGATGGTAATTAATATATATCATGTTGATACAATCAATAAGAGGTGGAAGGACATGTGGGCCAATTAGATCTTACCATAAGGAAGTGGTGATACAAGTAAGAGGTACTAGGTGGACAAGTTGAAAATTTAGAAAGTGTCATTTGGTAAGATGGTGTATTTTATGATTAAGTCAAGGGGTCTTAGTATTTCACCAAAAAATCTCTAGTTACCTTGCCTTCATATCTAAATGACTACCTTAATGGATTCTATGAGTATTTTAGTTGTGGGAGATTGAATAGTTTTTGCATCCTTTGTTTCTTATGTTGCATAACTTCATCAATGAACTAGATACTATAATTAATCACATGATATAATATTTTGGTTCCAACAAATGTATGTAATCAAGGACTAATGTGTCTCAAGATGCATAACTCTTTGAACTGATCCAACAAGGCACTAAAGTTGAAATCCATTATATTTCAAGTCTAGGACATCCTAATGTCATAGTCCATACATTATCTTTGTTAAGATTCTATGTGGCATAGGTCCCCACCATATTAATATCTTAAGGATCGAAAAAAATATTCCATGCATGTAGAAAAAATAGGGAAGGCTATTGATATGGAAACACAACAAATATTAGATAGACATGTAGCAGAATCATGAAGGAGTCATGTCATTATAAGTGATTCCACGAAGACCAATCAAAATATACCATGAGGAAGCATGAAGTCAATAAATAGGGAAAATAAGACTCAAACTTCCACATGGTAGTGAGGTCATGGGTACTTGTAGAGCCAAGGGGAATTTTTCCTTCAAAAATTGGCTAAGTGTTGGGACTAGTCATGAAGTAGGATTAAGGCATATTTTTTAAGTAGTTAGAGTTAACCTAGTTACAGATTTTTGTGTCCTAATTTTTCACAACTTGCACAACACTATATTTGATGCTTCATTACAATCATTTAATAATATTTTGTGTATAGTGTTCCAAATTATTTTTGGGTTTCATATTCCCAAACTATGCACATGGTCTTAAAGACTTCACACCATTTAATTTAGGAATTCATAAGTTTCTAGTTTTGAGGAACTAAGAGGCTCTAAGCATTCCTATATTTTAATAAGAATAAATATGTCAATGAACCCATTGAGGTAAAAATTCATAATTCATGAGTATTTTGAATCCTTGAATTCCCTAGTAGATTTGGATTCCTTTACATGGAACATTGGAAGCATGGCATTGCTCCACCTAGAAGTTTCCTATGAACATGGAAAGTCTATAAGAAGAGGGCCTAAGGTATTGAAGAGCTTCCACTTTAAAACTGAAACCACTCACATAATTATACATGGAAGACACATTAGGAACAACTGGATTACACATAGACCATAGACCAATTGGATTTGTGTGTCCTAAATACTCATACATTTGGGTGTGGTGATTCATACCTTGGAAAACTCAAGGAAAGAGTGATATCCATTTGTTGCATTGATGGATGATAAGTATGAAGCATCATGGTGCTTTGTCTACTTTGTGCACATTTCATGTTTTTTATTAGATGAATATATTTCAAGCAACCCAGGACTAGAAGGGTCAAGGATTAGAGGTTTCTGTAGTAGGATATTGATACCAAATATGATGAGTTATATATTTTGCATGCCCATTTTTGTTCTAGTTATCAGGTTGTCTTTGCTATAATTATACAAATGTAAAAATGATGTGGAGAAAATCATATGTATTTTAGGGAAATAAATCAATACTAGTTGCATACTACATACATAGAATTTCTAAAGTAGATGAACCCCTTGACATTAATAGTTACTAATAGATATAAGCAATGAGGGAATATTTCATATTCTAGTATTCTAGACCTATTTCCAAGAATTTTTAGCAACCAACATTCAAGACACAATTACATCCCATTTTCACTCTTAAAACTAAGAACAAGAAGAAGTAAATAGGGAATAATGAGTGACAGGTTACGTTCTATTTGTGAGAAGAAGAATGGATAAGTTATATGAGGACCAACGAGGCATCTTTATCATTGCTCATTTTTACGTCTATAACATCCATACTCACCACAACCCAATATTGCTTATAGTCCAAAATATGAGATATAATTTTTGGGATTATTTGTGTAAACAAAGTCATTTTAATTGATGACCCATATCCTATGATTATTAGTTTTAGTTGCTTGGTTTTTGGCCTCCATTTTGTCCTCAAGGTTAGACCCCAACAAAACAAAAAAACACAACAGTTGTCATTGTGTGAAATGTTTTACCAGCATTTCATATTTGCTTGAGTTTAGGTAAGCTTAGAGGAGATCTCAAAGAGGTTTTCAATCACACACGCCTTTTGGTTATGGAAAACTCGTAGGATTTTCATAAGGTACATTTTGTAGACACGAGGGGACGTGCTTGGGATTAATGAATTAGAAGAGGAAGCAATGACTACCTAACATGGGTAGCATGGGATAAGATAGGACATAGCACTCAATGAGAACTTCTTGATGTATATAGGTTGCAAATTTGATCTAATGAGAAGGAAAGGGACCATTAACATCAATGATTCTAAGGGATGACTCTTGAGCAGGATGGTCTTGGTAAACACCTACCAAATGTACCAGGTTGAGGGATATCAAGAAAAATGAGGTTAGGTGGATAATAAGATATAGAAAATACACTTTTGGGGTGATATATAATCACATATCCAATCGAATAAGAAGATGTTAAAATCATACTACTGATGTGGGAAAATGACCTTCATTGATCATATAGGATTACCCAACAAAAGAGCTCAATTATACATTTATCCATTTAAATTGAAAGCCCTTTGTATATGGTTGAGTGCTAGTATGAAAGGTAAAATGTATTTTAATGTTGTTTATCTAATATGATCTAAATTGATGAATCTAAATGTAGAAATATAAATGAGGATGGGGTGAATGTAGGGAATAAAATGTAGGTAAATGCAATAGAAAAAATGTAGCTAACTAAATCCTATCTAAAAGATAACAAAATGATATCTAAAAATGAAACCACAATGGTGAGAATCGTCCCATTTTTTAATAAAAAATGAACTTGAATTAGACCCTATTGATTCCTCACCAAAGTGAAATGGCTCAACAATTAAGAACACTTTCTTGTCACAAAACTAGTTAGTGACCAAACTGAAAAGAAATAATATGAGACATATGACAAGAGAAATAATACTCCACCAACTAAAAAATATGGATAATCAAATATCCTAATAATGCAAGAAAAGTATCAAGGCACCAAGAAGCTCAATATTATGTCTCTGGAATTACCAAGAATAAGTTAAGTGAGAGTAAGCATTATAGTATGAAAAGAGTCCTTTATTCAAATGCTCATACACATAATAACCAAAAGAAGAGTCCTACAGAAAAACCACTAACTAACGATAGTCTCTTTATTAACATCTGAAAGAGAGCTTACAATGTCCAAAAGATAACCCTTTACTTGAAGGAAATGATTCTATTTGTAAACTTAGTTTGGGGCTCTTGGATTTCCAACTTCCCAACTCCTTGACTACCCTAGACTCTTCATCTCCCACAAACTTTCCAATTCTAGACTCAGACACAAAATGACAAATTCACTAATAATGAAATTCATCCAACTTGACGTCTACTTACCAAGTTGGGTGAAACTTTTTGTAATTAAATTTTCATGTGGAAAAGATAAATTTTCCACTTTTGGTTTAAATTCACTAGCCTAAGGTCTATACTGACATTTTTATGTGAAACATAGAAAATACATTTTTAAACATTTCCACTTGCTTAGTGTGAAAGATCACATGATCATTAAGGAATAATTTTTTAATATCTTGGATTTCATTGGGAGTGAGCTTCTTTGGTTCAATCCTTTGGACAACCCTTAATCAAAATTAATTAAATAAAATGTCTAATTATTTGGGATAATGATGCGGGAAAATTACTAAATTTATCATGACTTTCATATTAAAAAATGCATATAAAATATCTTTCATAATGATGGTCACTTCAACCTATGCACCTTGAACACTTGATTCTTGAAAACCCATATTCATAGAAAGTTTGGTTACCTTGAATTAGTTGAGAGCATGTATATGAGTGGAAACTAATGAATGTGTCAAAATATAAAAAAACATTTTAGATATCTCACTATATTCTTACAATCCTGGCTTACTATATATCTAATTTGATCGACTGAAGGTACAACCAAATAGGTACATGTCAAATATTTATTCCTCGAGTGAGGGAAGCTAAATACAAACCATTGGGAGAAGGCCTATTTTGAGAATAAAGGCTATTTTGAGCGCATGCACATTTTTGGAGAAGAAGGTCTATTTTTGGAAAGACCTAATTTTGGAAAGAAGACTTGATTTTGGAGTGCACACAATCGAAGGCAAGAATGCAACATGCAGAAAAAGAAGGAAAAGCAGCATGCAAGAGGAAAATCAATGTGGCGCATAGGCAGATAAACCTAATCATGTTAGGTTTAGGGTTTTGGATCATTATTGTAACGACTATAAGCCTAGAAACTAGTATAAATAAGGGCCTATGAGGTCTAGGTCAGGGTTCTGTCGATTAGTTCCTCGAGTTTTTTTGTTGTTGTTCAATAATTGTTTAGCAACTGTAAGTTTGAGGTTGATACAGGAGAGTCCATTAGGTAATATCTTGAGGGTTAGATCACAGGCTGAGGATCCTGGTGTGATCTAGTCTGCCTCATAGAATGTCTTAAGCCTATTTATGCTGGTAAGAAGAGAGATATAATGTGTGCAACACTATATTTTGCAGAAGACCTAATAAAAGAGCAGAGAAGTCAAATCTTTGTGGACATAGCCCAGGAGGGGGTGAACCATGGTAAATCCCATGTAATATGTGATGTTTGGTACATGTTTACTTTCTGTCAGTGATTCATCGTATTTACTTTTTGTTATTGATTGATTTACAAATGAAAGGTTAAGCTAAATATGTTAGAATGCATACATGGCCTAAAAGATGAATAAATCCTAGGAATATTAAATGGATAATATGGTAAATGCATGAATAAGGTGGAATACACTCCCAGATCCCCACTCATTCCTAGACTGCAAGCACTTGAGTGTTGAATTCACCCATACAGTTATCTTGGGTGAGATCGTGCAATGTACTCTGTGCACTGTGTTGCCTTCTGGTTAACCAGGAGGGACGATAGTTTTAGAGGGATTTTTTGGAAACCTATTAAAGATTGGAACCCGGGTCAACCCAAGAATAAAAGAGAGATTAAACCAAAAAAATGGTTTTGTTGCGACTAGTACACCAGAAAGAACACCAACATATAGACAACCAAATTTTAGTGGCAGAAGAATGACAGGACAAGGATCCAGTCAAGGAGCATCAACTGGGGGAGCCAGTTCAAGAAGTATTAGTCAAATATCTAAACCATGCAGAGGTATTAGTTAAACATAGATCAAAATGGCACGACATGATCCCATCATCAGGTTACCAAAATTTTTGGGAGAGGCATCAGAGGACCTTGCAAACAATTTATTCATATGTGAGAATATCTGGGAAGCAAAGCAGATCACAAATGAGGATACAAAACTTGCACAATTAACTATCACGCTAAGAGACCGTGCACTAGACTAGTACATAAACCTAGATGTAAAAAGTCCACCAGGAGCGACAAGGACTATTGTAGATGTAAACAGACTACTAATAAATGAAGTTTAGAATTCAGGCTCAGAAGATCAGTATATGAATGAAATGATTGAAATCAGGCAGAAACCAGGCGAGTTTGTTTGGGAAATTTATCAGAGGTTTAAACGGTTGAAAGTTAAGTTGAAGTATCAAATTATTGACATGCAACATAGGCACTTATTTATGAACTCAGTGTTACCACATTTAAAATACCCGTTAAGACAACAAACGTTCCAAGTTCAAGCAGAGGCTTGACATGCAGACTTACAACTAGAAGAGAACCACTATCAGAAGATAGATCCAACAATAGAGGAGCTGAAGGAGGATATGAAGAACCTAACATTTCAACTTAACCATAATAAGGGTAAAGAGAAAAGAGAAGTTGTTTGGTGTGCCACATGCAGGACAAAAGGACACCATAAGAATGAATGCCCAACTTTTGCACAGTATATGGAAATATGACTACCAAACCCTTTTCCAACATGAGGACCATGGTGCATGATTTGTAATAAGCATGGGCATGATCCATATAATTTTCCAATGATGCAGAAGTACCAAACAATAACCAAAAGTTCATACTACAATTTCTCCAAGTTAGTGGGTCATGATGATAAATATTGTAGGATGATGGAGCTGATGAGAGAAAGAACTTCAGATACTTATAGGGTGCAAACTAAAATGATGACAGGGAAAATTACACCACATTTAAACCAGGTACCACCTCCATACAACAATGCGCAACAAAAATATAACACTGCACAACCACAATATAATAACACATAGCCACAATATAACCCCACATAGTATAACTAGGTACCTCAGTACAACGCAACACGAGGAGATTGAGGTGGATACAGAGGTGGAGGAAAAGGTAGAGGAGGATTTGGACGAGGAAAAGGTCCAGTAGTTTGTCACAACTGCCAAAAGATAGGACATTATGCAAGGGAGTACCCACTTCCACCTGCGACATGTATGCATTGTCGCGCAACAAATCATGATACATAAGACTGTACAACACTTCTAGGAAAGATCCAAGAAATGAGGAACCAAAACAACCAGAATGTACAGTGGATTTATGCAGAATCCATAGATGATGGAAGGAACATCAATATAGTCATGCACAGAGGAGCTAAGACAGGGTCCGATGCAGTAAGAGAAGATCCAACGAAACACCAATGGGTGAAGAAAAATACTGAACCACAGAAGAAGTTTGATGCACAAAAAGAAAAGGAAACATTCAAAGAGGCAAGACATGAGTTTCTCAAGAAAAATGGTGCATCTACATCAACTGTGCAACATACTCAGAGCGTACCAATGTACGAAATTCCCTCCTCAATGGACCATACCAGTGAAGCACAACCTGTAAAGCAAGTAAGTAACATAAAAACTTTTTTGCAATCCCGTGTTAAGTTATTGAAGGATCCATTATCTGTAAAAAATTTACAAAATATTCTAGAAATATGTAACACAAAGGTAGAAGGAAATTAGAGAAGAAAAAATTCAATCATCTCCATACAAGAAGAAGGACCAGCAGGGAATTCAGACTAAATGCTACCATTGGTGATTTTAATATGGGGGATATTATACTGGACTTAGGCTCCGAAGTAAATGTTTTACCTAAGAAGACATGGCAGTGTATGGGAGAACCCACATTAGGCTATTCACCTATCCAGTTGAAATTAGCAAATCAACACAAAGTTTTACCAATTGGAAGGCTTAAAGGTGTGACAATATATTTGGACGAAGTGCGCACTATGGAAGATTTTGAAGTAATAGAGATAGTAGATGGCACAACACCGTATCCAACATTGCTTGGGTTGGATTGGGAATTTGATAACCAAGCCACAATCAACCTAAAGAAAAGGAAAATGACATTTGAATCAGGTGAATCTATATTCATTGCACCATTATATCCTTCAGAAGGAGAAAGGTTTGTAGAACCCACCTGTCTGTATTTGGAGGAAATAAACCAGTTGTACAAAACCACTGAGTGCCAAGAATATTATGTTAACCCAACTACAGATGGGGCACTTAGCTGGAGAAGAATCACATCATGTTCTTTTGACTCAGATACGGGTTTGGAGAATTGGAAACAAAGATTACATGAATTTTCCACAAGAAGGTGCACAAGAAGAGACCATGCAGTAAGATGGGTTGCTACAGAGATAAGATAACCTCCCTATTTTCACGGGGTAAATGAATTAGAGGAAATTTTGACAAAATATGATGATGAAGTGCTATAAAATTAGAGGCTCTTAGCCCTTGATATTGCACTCAAGGCCACACCTGCAAGATGGCGGGGTGCTGAAAAATAAACAATTCAGGACTGGTACCAATGTAGAAAATATTGCGCATTAAGTTTGGCGTAGAGCAGGGGAGAAATAAAATGCATAGGTATGATTGGAAATGAACACTTGCATAACATTTGGAGAAGTGCAGAAAAAAATGGAGGATGACACCACTAGAAGAATAGCCTCATCACTTCATCCATACATTGGAGGGAATCCCAGAGAACTAGTATGTAGACCAGGAGATGCCCATAGGAACTACAAAATGGAAAAAATTACAGAAGAACTTTGTAGTAACCTTCTCATTTGAACATGAGAACTCCAACATTGATTTAGCACTGAAACAAATAAGAGGTGTGATATTTATTGATGAACCAGAGATTGAACTCATGACAAAATATCAACAACAGAATATATAGAGAGTCAAAGAACTACTTTCATGCTATCATGTTGAAGAGGAAGCACCAAATGAATATGACCCACACAACATTCAGATTACAGAGATTGAAGGATAAAGAGAGGTGGAAGGTCCATCTCTGTAGTCAGAAGTATTTGTTGCACCAATCAAATTGAAGACTGTCAACATTGAGACAACTGACAATCCTAAAATAACAAGTATTGGAGATTATTGGGATGAACAAACAGTGGAAAGAATAACATAGTTACTACACGTATATAATGACCTGTTCCCAACAACCTTTACAAAAATGAAAGGAATAGCAGGAGAGTTAGGAGAGATGAAAATACCTCTCAAACCTAAGGCAAGACCTGTCAGGAAGAGACCTTACAGACTGAATCCAATATATAAGAAGAAAGTGAAAGAAGAAATTGATAGAATGTCGGAAGCTGGTATCATAGAACCAATAGAGGAATCTGAATGGATAAGTCCTATGGTAGTCCAATAAAATAACAAGGAGGGATAAGGATTTGTGTAGATCTAAGGAAACTGCATGATGCTTTCCTACATGATCCTTTCCCTACCCCTTTCACAGATGAAGTCTTAGAGAATGTGGGAGGCCAGGAAGCATATTCATTTACAGATGGATTTTCAGGCTACCATCAGATCAAAATAGCTCCAAAAGAAACGTATAAGACTACTTTTGCCACAAAATGGGGATTCTATCAATACACAGTCATGCCTTTTGGGATGAAGAATGCAGCAACCATATTTTCAAGAGTAGTCATAGATTCTTTTAAGGAATTCATACATCATTTTTTAGAGGTATATTTGGATGACTAGATTGTATATAGTTTGTTAAAGGACCATGTAGAAGTGTTAAGGATAATGTTGGCGATATGCAAGTAGTGTCAAATATCATTAAATACCAAGAAATGCATTTTTGTGACATTGTTTGGGATACTATTGGGACATATAGCATGTAAACAATGCTTACTAGTAGATCCTGCCAAGATTGCAATCATTGTAAACTTACCACCACCAAAATCAGTGTGACAATTGAGAGCAACACTAGGTCATACAATCTATTACAGGAAATTTATAAAAGGGTATGTGTAGATTATGTGCCAATGGAAAAACTATTAAAGAAGGATATAATATTTCACTGGAATGAGGACTATCAACAAGGGTTGGACACCTTAAAAGAAAAAATGGTCACAAAACCCATCCTAGTATTCCCAGAGTGGGAAAAGACATTTCATGTTCATGTAGATGCATCAGCCATAGCACTTGGAGCAATTCTGGCACACCCAAGAGCAGGGGATTTAGACCATCCTATAGCCTTTGCAAGAAGAAAATTGTCAGAACCATAACAGAATTACAACACCACAGAAAGAGAAGGCCTAGCCATGGTATATTCACTTCATAAGTTTAGGCACTACTTATTGGGTAAACACTTTAAAATGTTCATAGACCATTTTGCCCTCAAATATCTAGTCAACAAGTCAGTGTTGGTGGGGAGGATATGTAGATGGATATTGTTATTCCAAGAATTTTATTTCGAAGTGATAGTCAAACCAGGAAAGTTGGATGCAGGACCTGATCACCTATCAAAGGTAACTAATGGAGAAGAACCTACCAACTTGGAAGACAACTTCCTTGATGCGCAACTATTTTCAGTACAAGTAGCTGATGAATATTTTGTTGATATTATTGAATACTTGAGTACAGGGATTGCACCACAAGACTTTAGCACTACATAGAAGAAAAATATGGTAGTCAGAGCCGCAGACAATCAACTTATTGCAGGACACTTATACAAGATGGGCACAGATAACATTTTGAGAAGGTGTGTATTAGAGAATGAAAGGCATATAATTTCGGCAGAAGCTCATGAAGGTATAGCTGGAGGACACTATGCAGGAAAAGCTACTGCGCAGAAGGTATTGCGCACAGAATTATGGTGGCCAACAATCCATAGAGATGCTAAGGATTATTTCCATAAATGTGATGTTTGTCAGAGGGTTGGAAAACCCAACAGAAGGGATGAGATGCCCCTAAGACCACAAGTAACTTTGGAGGTATTTGAAAAATGGACAATAGACTTTGTTGGACCAATCAATCCACTAGAAAAAAATTTAGGAAATAGATATATCGTTACTACAACTAAATACTTAACAAGATGGGAAGAAGCAACACCAGTTAAAGACTGCAGCGTAGAGGCAACATCACGCTTCATGTTTGAGAAAGTGATCACCATATTTGGATGTCCAAGAATTTTGATGAGTGACCAAGGTACTCACTTTATCAACAGTACTATCAGGGCTATGACTAAGGAGTTTTAATTCTATCACTAGAAGAGTACACCATACCACCCTCAGGAAAATGGAACAGTAGAAGCCTTCAATAAGATCTTGGAGAATGCTTTGACAAAGATCTTCAATGTCAATAGGGATGATTGGGACTTGAAAATACCAGTAGTACTATGGGCATACAGGACTACGTGTAATAACATGACAGGAAAAACACCATTCATATTGGTTTATGGGAAAGAAGTAGTGGTGCCATTATAATATTTGGTACCCAGTCTGCACGTAGCAACAATTACCAACATGACAGAAAGAGACACAATAAAGAACATGTTAAATCAACTAATGGATATGGAAGAGGATAGGATTCTGGCAGGATTTCACCAAGAATTACATAAAGAAAGAGACAAAGCCTGGCATGACAAACATATTAATAGGAAGATTTTCAAGGAAGGAGACCCAGTCTTGTTCTATGACAGTAATTTTTTCCAACATCCTAATAAATTTAGAATTTATTGGTTGGGGCCATATTAAGTAAAAATTGTCACAGATGGGGGATCTGTACAACTAAAAGACTTGGGAGGCACATAACTAAAAGGAATTATCAACGATAGTCAACTGAAACTATACAGGGACAATCGACCTCCTAATGCATAAAAGTTACAACGCAATTAGAAAAGAATGTATATGGTGTACTATAGTAGATATTAGGAAAGAAAAATGATCAAAAGAAATAAAAAGGAGAAAAAGAAGAAAAAAAAATACAAAAATAGAAAATGGAAGAAAAACACAAAAAGACACATAAGTTAATTGAACCATAAGAAAGTGCGGAAAAAAGTGTGCACAGTAATTACCACGGAAAACATCAGAAGACAATGTACAGGAAAAATTATACGAGGCGCAAATGCACATGAAAAGTGAAAAACAAGTTAGATAGGGTCTATAAAAGGTGGAAAGCACACGTTTATTCAACACTTAGCGATTTTTTAGCACAAAGTGAGAAATATAGTGATTTCCCTAGTTAACATTGTATGCTGATGCAACCAAGTACGTGATTTCAGGATAGGATGACTCCACCAAAGTTTGGGGCACCGGGATATTCCATTTGGATTACTCGGCAGGGCCAAAGGTGTAAGAAAAGAATGAAACAACCTGAAAATGTGGTTGAGTTGGAGGATGTTACCACCTTAGACCCAAAATCCATTAGCCTGGCACAGGTCAAGGAAGAGACCTCCACAACACAACAAGGAGAAATAGGGTAGAGCTTCGGGGCTCAGAACGACATTTCAAACCCTAATCCCGAGACACCTGCAAAATACAATGAAACAATGGGACTGCGACATTCCCATGAACATGAGGAGGTATTGGTCAAATACATCACTGACAGGCTAGAGAACGGAGGGGAAGAAGAGGAAGTAGACGTAGCAGAGGCAGGCACATCTACTGCGGGACAGAAAAGAAAGGCGTGGGATGCCATGGAGATTACACTCCCCTATATCCCAGACACAGTCATTTCTGTTGATGATATGTTGGGGAAGGTACCTAAGATTTGGTATGCTGACCATGATCTATGTGACGTGGATAAATTCCTAGAGTTGGCCAAGGTTACTTATCTCACAAACACGAGGGAAATTGGACCCCTAGGTAGACCTGTACTGGAGCCTGCATAGTGGATAATGAGGATCTATAACTCAAGAATCATGAACCTGTTGGACATACCACATTTCATACACATAAGAATGTTAGACTCTGTGTTAAACAACTAGTCGATAGCATCCATGGAGGCATCCTATGGATGGATCGACTGGTGCAGATAGATATGGCATTGATTTCCAAGATCAAAATACTTCCCACATTCGGCGCGCAACTAGAAGAATATTTAGATAACAAGGCGCAAGAGAAAGAAATAACAGAGTAGGTTAAAGTGCAGTTTGGAACTACTTAGGGAATAGAGGGATTGTCATCAAGGACATTAATGATAACATGACAAGGTTCTCTAGCAAGCTTATGGCTTGTAAATTTTTGAGGAAATGTCGTAGAGAGGAAGCACCAGCAGGCATTATTGCAGTATCCTCACAATATGCGAAGGGGGTCATGTTTAGTTGGGCACCATACCTGTTGAATAAGTTCTTATTAGATTGTCGAGACACACAAGATAATGGAACCGAGTTCCATTACTCATGGTTGATAGTATTGATAGCTTTGGCAAGGTGGCAGGAGCCCAAATTCTCGACATATTTGGACAGGATGGGGAAGTGTTATGCGGCTAGATATGAGCCCCTCTGGAAGGAAAAGGAAAAAACAACACAACAGGAAAATAACATTTTTTTTGCAATGCCGCTAGAGGAAATAAAATAGCACACAATGAATGTGTGGTGCATACCGATGGAGGTAGTGCAGGAGATAGATGGGATTGAAAATTTCAAGGTGTCTAGGCATCACATATGGATCCAAATTTCCAAGGATCCCAAGAAGGTATGGCTTGAGGTGTAGTACTACATCACAAAAGAGTAAGTGGACTAGATCATGAAAGACTAGCCTACACAGTGGCAATTACCAGTAGAAAAACCATCCATGAGGACAGGAACAACACAATCCTCTAGGCCTAAGAACTTGCTGAATCAGGCACTTCAACAAGAACAAGTAGTCCGAATGACAATACTAGAACAACTACAGTGTGGACTCAACCAACTAGGAGAAGCATAGTACCAAAGCAATCGAGGAGGACACCAAAAACAGTAAGGAGATGAAGCCATCCATAGACTGGGAAGAAGGATACCTCACAAGCTGAAGAGGAAAGAACTCAGGGTACCACAAGTGGGGCACAACCCTCATAGACAACAAGGAATCCCACACAGGAAAAAGAGGCATGCAAGAAAATGAAATATGAAAAAGAGGACCCAGACATCACCCTGACAGAGGATGATGCAAAACTAGTCGCAGACAAGGTCCAAGATAGGAGAAAATAAGTGGTCAGAATTGCATAAGCGTAGTGGGAAGAAATCATGGAAAATATCTTAGAGATCCATGAAAATATACAAAAACTATGGAGCCAGGCAGGATCACAGGCCACCACGCAACAACAGGAGAAGATACAGTGGTTGCCAGCGCAGAAAGAAGCGGAGGAGATAGTGCAGTTCGTAGTCTAGGGTAGGGGTACGTTTATGATAATGCGTCAAATAATCAGACTCGATCAGGAGACTGTGCAGAAACCCCTGGAGGAGGTGGAATAAGTGGAGATGGTCATGGCATAAATACCCACCAAGGAATTATACAGACTCCAATCCAGTGTCATGCAAGAAGTGCAGTCTAGGGCCTGCGCAGATGCAACAAACTTGGAGGTGGGTAGAGGAGTGACATAGATGCTTCAAATCACGTGCGACCAATTGACCACAGAGAATGAGGAGAAGAAAGAACATGTGAATAAGCTAGAACATGGATTAACAATAATTTATGCTCACATCCCAGACAACGTGCAAGGACTAGAGAAAAGTGCAGAGGAGAAGATCATCCCGATCTTACAAACAATTGACCAATACAAGCAAGAGATCAAGGAGCTCAGGGACATGCTTAACCCTATGACTGCTCCTAAGGTTCGAGAGTAGAGGAAACAAGAATATACACTCCAAATAGCTGATATGGAGAAACAAGCAAGCGCATCAAAATAACTATTCGATAGAGCCGCACAGTTATGGACTACACTGGAAGAGGACGAGAAGGTCCAACGGTGGGACTGAGAAGACGAAGAGAAGGTCCAACGATGGGACTAAGAAGAGGAAAGAGTCAATGCTTCCATACAAGAAATCATAAAAAGGCAGGGGACAATGAGCATCACAGAGCGCTTGAAGGGCACCCAGGACATGAAGAATCTGCAGATAGATTTGAAAGCAACGCAAATACAAAAGAAAGAAAGACAAGAGGAACTGGAACCCCTCCAAGAACAAGCAACACATATGATCGCATTGTTGGAGGAAGAAAAGAAAAGTATGGCATAGGCACAAACATAGGGAAAAACATTTGTCCAGGAGGATATAACATCGCAATCAGTGGAGGCGCTAACAGGAAAAACTGCACAGGTCAAAGAAAGAGGAAGAGAACTAGCAGATAAATTCCACAGTTTGGAGACAACATTGGAAGGAACACACACTAACTAAGTGGCTCAGGATGAGCCACATGTCAGTTTTGGGGGCCTGTTGGGCGCATGAATTTTTTGAGAAGAAAGGTTGTTTTGAGTGCAAGCACAATTTTGGAGAAAAAGGTCTTTATTTGGAAAGACCTAATTTTGGAAAGAAGACTTAATTTTGGAGTGCACCCAATCAAAGGCAAGAACGCAACATGCAAAAAAAGAAGGAAAAGTAGCATGAAAGAGGAAAAGTAACGTGGCGCGCAGGAATAATGACCTAATTGTAACACCCCAGGTTTTGAACCCCCATTTTAAATAGTGTATTGTTGCAATGTTGAGAGGCCAGAGTGCCCAAACAATTATTAAAAGGCGAGTGTGCGAAATGTAATGTATTTATCATTATTAATAATAAATACATTGATGGATGCTAGACGAACAATGAATAGAGTTATAGGGGGCTATGATTCCACAAGAGAGGGGGCTTGAGGGGATAAGTGTTTATTCCTATTTTAATTACCCCTCTTGTCTAAGGGAGGGGATCGATTACGTGAGCTTCTTGGGGAAGGCCAAGAGGTTCTTGATTCCCCACGAAGTTACTTAAACCTGCCTCTAGTCTGATGGGGGGGTTCAACGAATGGATTGTTCGCTGATTTCATGTATGTTCACTCATTTCCCTCACACACTTTCATGCACCCACTTATCCATTCATTGATCCATCCTTATCTACGTCTTGGGTTGGGAAATGGAACTGAACTGCTGAACAATTAGCCATGGTATGGTGGCTGCAGTGGTTGCTGGTGTGATCTAGCCATGACTTGAGGCCTGCGTGTATGAGATGCGTTGCCCTGTGTCTAGCGTTTCTCACAGCTGCGATTACTGAGAGTTCCAACATTGAGATTCTGGACTAGTTGCGCTGGACCCCGAATAAGGAGAAGGATTGCCTGAGGGACTGCATGGCAGAGAAGGATGGGGGTTAGTTCTCTTGGGTGGTGCAAGCTTGGTAGAAGAGAGCTGGGTACTTGAATTTCTGTGAGAGCTGGGAAGCCTATGAGAGCTTGGGTGCTTACTGTTTTGGGAATCCAAGTAACACTCTGGAACCATCCTTGTGGATTCATAGCCCTGGCTCGGGTTGACGCTACTATTGAGATTTGGAATAGTGGTGTCTACGATTGGGCGGAACGTCCTTGGTCTGTAGTCAGTTGGTGTCATCTTTCACAAAGATAAGTGATCTCTATTATGGTATCATTTACATGTATATGAATGTATTTCCGTTGTGCATTTTAATTATCATTTAACTAAATCTTAGATTATGCATGCTTGCTGGATTATGTTGTGCATGTCGTTAAAGTATTTTCTTTTATGCATCCTTAAATACGGAAAAAGGTATCGATAAGAGAAAGAAGTCTACAAGATACCAGATATAATAAATATGCAGAACATAGAAATGGCAGAATAACAGTAATATAACCAACATAATCTCCACAATAACACAGAAATGATATAAGAACAACAACAGAAATAACGCTTTGATTCAGAAAGTAATGTTCATGGGCCTCTTCGAGGGGGCAACCTCCAATCGAGTAGCGCCCTGTTAGAACAATCTCCAAGCTAGGGTTTTCATATCCTCGACCCTTATTTATACTAAATATGTCTATCAAGAGAAGCATCTAGAGGAAGATCCTTCTAGAAGCAGAAGCTTCTATTAGGTCTTCTTACATCCGCCTTATTCTATTTTATTGAAAGGACTTATTAATATTGACCTTTATTACATCTGAATATATTGATCTACCTATGTGCGGGTTAGGACCCTAACATGTCCACCCCTTAAAAACAACATTGTCCTCAAGGCTTGAGATGTGGAAACTGTTGCAGAATGGTAGCTGGTTCCCAAGTGGCATCTGCTGGAGTCGTATCTTTCCACTGGACTAGCACTTCCTTGATGGTTCTCTGACATAGGGGATGCTCACGCTGGTCCAAAACTGCTTCTGGCTGTAGCCAAATGGATCCTTCTTCATCTAACTCTGGAAGGTTGGTTTGAATTTGGCACCTAGTTCCAATCACCTTATTTAAGCATGAAACATGAAAAACAATATGTAGCTTCAACTGTCTGGGCAGAACTAACTGATATGCGACTTGTCCCACACGCTTGAGAACTATATAAGGACCATAAAATTTGGGCGCTAGCTTCTGACAATGCTGGGCCTTGAGGGAAGTTTGCTTGCATGGTTGCAGTCGCAGAAACACCCGATCCCCTTCTACAAATTGATGTTCAGAGCGACCTTGATATGCTTGTTGCTTCATGCGATTATGTGCCATGACCAAGTTCTCTTTAAGGGTACGAATAATATCCTCTTGAACTGTAAGTGTTTGGTCAATTTCCTGGACCTTCGAGGCACCCAGTAAATATGAGAGAATTGAAGGTGGCTTCTTTCCATATACCGCTTCAAAATGAGTCATGCAAGTAGTTGTATGGTAGGAAGTGTTGTACCACCATTTAGCTAGGGGTAACCATTGAGCCCACTGATGTTGTTTTTCAGAGGAAAAACACCTCAGATATGTTTCCAAACACTTGTTGACAACTTCCGTTTGACCATCGGTCTGGGGATGATAAGCTGTGCTGAGATGAAATTGGGTGTCCTATAGCTTAAATAATTCTTGCCAAAAATTGCTTGTGAAAATTGGGTCACGATCAGAAACAATAGAGTGTGGCATGCCATGAAGCTTGAAGACCTGGTCCATGAAAAGTTGAGCCACTGTGGATGCAGTAAATGGGTGTTGAAGAGCATAGAAATGAGCATACTTGGAAAGGCGATCCACAACCACCATTATGACTGATTTATTCCCTGATTTGAGTAAGCCAGTAATAAATTCCATTGAGATATCCTTCCAAATAGCAGGTGGAATCAGAAGCGGTTGTAGTGTGCCCAAAGATTTGACTGTTTATCCCTTGTTGCATTGACACACCTCACATTCAGCAACAAAATTACGAATGTCCTGTTTCATACCATCCCAGAAAAAAGAACGTTTGACCCTATCATATGTTTTGGTGAACCCTGAGTGCCCCGCTGTGGGTGTAGCATGAAGCTCAGAAAGTACCATGGATTTAAGCTTTGATTGTTTACTTAAATACAAATGACCTTTGTATCGAAGTTCATCCTGAAGCCAAGAGTACCCTGGGGGAGCCAGAGCCTTGGTCTACAATTGCTGGATCAGATGCGAACTTTTGGAATCTTGAAGCCACTCTTGGCGCACAACTTGGAGCCAATCAGGTACAATGAAGGAAAGAGAAAAAAAGGATCCTTCTTCTTCATATTTTTGGGATAGTGCATTTGCCACAACATTGTCTTTTCCCTTCTTGTAAATGATCTCATAATCATAACCAAAGAGCTTAGTCACCCATTTTTGTTTCTCCTGGGAGGAAATGCGTTGTTCCAAAAAGTACTTGAGGCTTTGATGATCGGTCTTAATTTGGAAGCATTGCCCCAAGAGATAAGGGCGCCACAGAACAACAACATGCAGAATAGGCAACATTTCCTTTTCATAAATGGGCTTGCCCAGATTCCTTTCAGATAGTTGCTTGCTGGTGAAGGCCAAAGGTCAACCCTCTTGCATAGGGACAACGCCAATTCCTTTCCCCGAGGCATCACATTCCAACACAAAGGTCTTTGTGAAATTAGGAAGGGCCAGAACCGGAGTGGTGCACATAGCCATCTTCAAAGTTTGAAAAGCTTGAGTAGCTGCTGAAGTCCAAGTGAAAAAGTTCTTTTTGAGGAGAGAAATGAGAGGTGCTGCAATCTTTCTGTAGTTCTTAACAAACTTGCGATAATACCCTGTTAAGCCCAAAAATCCACACAAGCTTTTGAGAGTGTTTGGGTGCGGCCAGTCTTGCATAGCTTCAATATTTTTCGAATCCACCCTCACACCATCCTTGCCAACCAAATGACCCAAGTATTCTACTTCTAAGGCACCAAAAGCACATTTAGACTGTTTCACGAAAATTTGGTGCTGAGAGAGGAGATGGAGAACTTGATCCACATGAGTAAGATGGTCTGTCCAGGTTTTGCTATAGATGAGGATATCATCAAAGAAAACTAAGACAAAATGACGGAGAAAGGGATGGAAGACATGATTCATGAGGCTTTGGAAGGTGGAGGGGGCATTACACAAGCCAAAGGGCATGAAAAAAAACTCATAGTGGCCCTCATGAGCACGAAAGGCCATCTTGGGAATGTTTTCCTCTTTCATACGTATCTGGTGATAGCCCGAGTGAAGATCAAGTTTAGTAAAGAATTGGGTGCCACTCAATTCATCCAAGAGGTCATCAATGACAAGAATGGGAAATTTGTCTTTAATGGTCAGTTTGTTGAGGGCACGAAAGTCAGGACACATTCTCCAAGAACCTTCTTTCTTTAGGACCATGACTACAGGAGAAGAGTAAGGGCTCTTACTAGGGCGGATAATGCCTGCATTAAGGAGTTCCTGAACCATTTTCTCAATTTCATTTTTTTTTGAAAAGGGGTGGAAATATGGACGGATATTGGGAGGAAGGCTTCTGGGTACAAGGGGAATGGAATGATCATGAACACCATGGAAAAGAGGGAGTCCTTGGGGAGTGGAAAATACCATTTGATGTTTAGAAAGGAGAGCTTGGAGGTCATGCAGCACCGGGGGTGTCCCTGTTGCTTGTATGGCATGGAGTTGGGCAATGACACCAGAATGACCTTTTTTTAGTAGTTTTTCCATGCTATGGGAACTAATGACCTCAGGTGAACCAGTAGTGATGCCTTGGAATTTATATTGGTGGCCTTCCTGGTCGAATTACATGGTTAATGCCTTAAAATCCATGAGAATGGGACCCAAAGTTCTTAGCCAGTGTGCACCCAACACAATGTCACAACCACCCATGTCGATAGCAAACATATGGGATTTTAGGTGGTAGTCACCGATTTGGAGACACACATTTTCAAAGCACCCTCCACATTTCATGGAACCACCATTGGCAATCATGATTTGGAAATTGTTGACAACATGGATGTAGCAATGAGTTTCTTGGGCAATGAGGTGATGAATAAAATTATGGGTGCTTCCACTATCAACCAAAATGATGACCTTCTGATGCTTGATGTAACCGATTAACTTGAGGGTTTGGGGAGCATAAAAGCTAGTGAGATCATTGAGGGAAATGCTGGGTTCTACTTCGGGAGTGTCTGAGGGAGGGGTTATGTCAGTGATTTCAGGTGACTTAGAAAGAAGGGGAGTTTCAACATCCTCTTCCGAAATATTCTCAGAGATGGCCATAAAAATCTTTTGTTCCTTACACTTGTGGCCCAAGAAATATTTGTCATCACAATTATAACAAAGGCCTTTGAGTTGGCGTTCAACCATTTCAACCCTGGTCAATTTTTGGATCTTTAATGGGGTGGAGGGAGTAGTGGGAGTGACGGGTTTAGGGCGAGGGATAAAGGAGGGTTTTCAGTTTTGAAATGATACAACCTGTTGTGCTTCTTTAGCTCTTTTAGTAGCCTCCACCCAACTCGAGGGTCGATCCATGAGGACATGGGCTCGAATCTTCTCCTTGAGGCCACTGATAAAACACTCTCGAATGAAAGCATCAGTCATGCCCTCTGTTCAAAAAGCCAGGTGCTCAAAGGAATCTATGAAGTCTTCTACTGTTCCATATTATTTAAACTTTGTTAAATGGCCCAAATGGTTGGTGTCCATGTCAAAGCATTCATAAAGCTTAGTTACAAATTGGGTGCAAGCAATATACCCTTGATAGGAAGTTTTTCTCCATTGCCACCATTGCCAACATTCTTGATCTATATGGAGAACACCATACCTGAGTTTGGCCAAGTCATCTGTGAAGCCGTATAAAGAGAAATAATGTTCCATTTGGGTTACCCAACCAGTGGGGTTTGAGCCATCAAATTTGGTCACATCCACCCGCGGATGGTGTAGGTCACATTGAAAGTGATGGGGCTGAAAGGTATGGGAATGGGAGGAATGTTCGCCTTCGATATTTGGAGGTGCTTCAGAGAAAGGGTCATCTGTAGGGATCTTCAGTTTGGTGCAGAGTGATGCAAAGACAGATTCAAGCTGGGTGGTCAGTTGTTGTTTGACTTCCTCCATTAAGGACTGCATGGTTGTGTTTATGGTTGTATTGATGGATGAATCGATGGAGGCAATAGTAGCACTGAGTTGTTTCACTTATTTTTGGGTCTCGAGGAAACCATATTGCAAGGTGTTGAAGCGAGTTTCCAGATCTTAGCTACGGGTATGGGCCATGAGGATGGGTGAACTGAAAAGGGGTGGGCGAGGTAAAAAAATTTACCGAAAAATGATATGGATGAATGTGATAAGGGTGAAGAGATGAATCCAATGGAATAGGTCTCAAATAATGGTAAAAAAATTTCCAGGTTTTTTTTTTTTTTTTTAACACTTGCGGAGTTATACTCCGGTCTGAAGAATACTGCAGTGATGAAATCCCCAAATACTTAACCAGAAATAAATGTGTATTTACTTGGCAACTTGGACACAGTTGCGCGGTAATAGATCCAGTCTATTTTAATTTGTTTATGTTTCTGTCCCCCAAGGGTTAGGTATTCAAGGGTTCTACAGACAAGGGTTTGCCCTGTGCTATAGCTCTCTGATATACGTGCGGGGTCCAACAGTAGTACTTGGCCCAATATCTCAGGGCACTAACTAAGGAGGATAGACTGTACCCTTAGCCGTACTACCCGACTACCCAAGTACTATAGAGTATCTTCTCGAGTGCAGTTCTTGGTGACACTATAGCAGTCCAGCAGCTGATAGGTTTATCTAAAGAGGGCTTCAGGAAATCTAGGCCGATCCGTACACAGGTGTTGTCTGATGCGCTACCACTCGAAGGGGTACCAACAAGGGTTACAAGGGTGGCCAATAGATGTGTGCTTAAGAACCACTTGTATTTCCTGTGTGTATGAATCCCTCAACCGTGGGTTTATGTGTGTAATGAAAGATCTCTGTGGCTTAAATACACCGGAATACGTCTCTACCCTAAAAAAAAAAAATCCCACAATTTATGCCAAGGAAAGTGCTCTGATACCACTTGCAAGATACCAGATATAATAAATATGCAGAACATAAATACAATGCTAGAAATGGCAGAATAATAGTAATATAGCCAGCATAATATCCACAGTAACACATAAATGATATAAGAACAACAAAAAAAATAACACTTTGATTCAGAAAGCATTGTTCACGGGCCTCTTCGAGGGGGCAACCTCCAATCGAGCAATGCTTTGTTAGAATAATCTCCAAGCTAGGGTTTTCATACCCTCAACCCTTATTTATACTAAATATGTCTATCAAGAGAAGCATCTAGAGGAAGATCCTTCTAGAAGTGGAAGCTTCTATTAGGTCTTCTTACATCTGCCTTATTCTATTTTATT
>ML781014.1:394525-415732 GCA_009831015.1 Picea engelmannii | reverse complement strand
TTCTTACATCTGCCTTATTCTATTTTATTGAAAGGCCTTATTAATATTGACCTTTATTACATATGAATATATTGATCTACCTATGTGTGGGTTAGGACCCTAACAAAGTCCAAGGGCAGGCTTGAAGGTAGTGTACCCTGGCCTGTGGGTGGTTGGGTATGCTACAGTTTGGTATCAGAGCTTCTGGTTGAAACACCGGGCCAGTATGGGCCAGGTCTGTTGGTCAGAGTCTCGTGGTTACAGATCGAACTCTGACCGTGGAGTTGAAAAGATCAGCAGGAATGGCATTGCAGAATCTACGCTAGAGTTAGATCACTAGAGACCCGTTGTAAGGGGTTCGAAGGATCATGACTGTCCCCTTCGAATTCGGGAGCGATCGCCACTGTAGGATCAAGAGAGATCCAAGATCCCTGGATCAGAGGATATGTGAACAGGGGTCATTTGATGTAAATGAAGCAAGGGTTAAGGTCACAACCGTCAGATCCCATGGGAGAGAGATATCAATGAACATGAGGCATTGCGAGGAACCAAGTTGAATGGGAGATAATTCCCCAAGGTGGTCCCACAATCCAAACCATGGTTTCAGCAAGGGGTTACTTGTCATCTTCAGGAGAATTACGGGGCAAAAATCTGGTTACTCCAAACCATCGATGCGTACCCCCACAAATTGAAAGGCATGTAGTGATGTGACATAACCAATGTATTTTGGGGTCATCCATCGACAAGGAGAGACAGGTGGCACGAGATCCTTGACTCTAGAAGTTTGTGGATGAGGAGGAGGTAAAATATCCGAAGTAGATCATGACCATCGATCACCAAGAGGTACGTGTCAACAAATCAATAACTCTGGAGAAATTTGTTCGAGAGGTTTTCAGTTGAGATTTGAAACTCTCGAAGCCCAGAGAGTCGGAGAGCCGAAGTAAATCTTGATCATCCGATCATTCGAAATAGATCTCAGTTGCCAGATTTTTTGGAGTAAATCTCAAGTGTTAGATCATCCGAGGTGAATCTAGGCCGTCTGATCCAGAAGAGACGTGGTGTAAATCTGTGGATTTCGGGTAAAGGCTCAAGGTAAGCCTCAACCGTCCGATTCAAGAGGACACACGGAAAAATCCTGTGTACTTCGAGGAGGTTTGAAGTTTGATATTTTCGAAACATGAATACATGAAAGGATCTCAACCATTGATTTGCCGAGAGCCACGTGTCACCAGATCCAGGGCTTTGGATAAAATCCAGTGGGGCCAGATAAGTTTTGAAATTTGAGATTTCTGAAGTCCGAAGATCCGAAGTAAGCCTCAACCGCCAGATTAAGGAGGACACATTGTGCATATCCATGAACTCTGGGTGAATACCTGAAGTGAATCGTAGTCGTCCGATCCAGGAGGAAACATGGCGACAGATTGGCTAGTTCGGGAATTCAGAGTTCGGGAGAATTGGAAGTGTGCTAGTATGGAAACTCTCGAAGTCCCGAAGCCTGAAGAGCCAAAATGATGGGGCATGATGGCGTCACCAAGAGGTGATGTGGATCCTAGAATTTTTGAAGTGATGTGGCTTGCGGAAGTCACCTGGGATGACATGGACACATGGGATGTGTTCCACATGTCAGGAAGTTTTGAGCATTTGGAGTATCGAAAATTCAACTAGAATGTGAAATGTGTCACCCGCGTGATTGGGCCACGTGTCCACTTCCAGTGTTTCATCACGTGGAGAAAGATCGTGCAGTCTGGAGAGTGGGCACTCTAGAGGGGAAAGATGTCACAGGTTGCATTGGGTCGAAAACTCCTGAAGGATGGAGTACATATCAACCGTTGATTCCAGAAGACACATGTTGAAGAATCGTCGACTTTGGGTGAAAGCACTCTGGGAGAAAGTGCAGGAAGAAAGTTTGAGACTTCCAAAGCTCGAAGAGCCAAAGCAATTCACAGCCACTGATATGTGGGAGGACACTCGTCGACAGATCATGAACTCTAGGTAAAATCATTCTGGGAGGAGGCAAGCGAGGAAGGTTGAGACTCCCGAAGCGTAGAGTCCCGAAGTGGATCTCAATCATTGATCATGAAAGAGGATGAGGACCATTGATTCCGTCCTGGATGAAAGTTCTAAAGTTCCGAAGCTCTAGACAAGTGCTTTTTCAGCTAAGCATAGGGTCATGGCCATGGTTATATGCAGATTGAGAGCTGAGGGAAGGAGGGCTAAGGGCCGAATTGGTTTTCTTTGAGACATAAAAGTGCTAAGGAATGATTTAGCTGTGGTTTTTAGTTGTAATCACCTGGGAGGGTGGTTTGAAGGAAGTGCTTGGACATGATGAAATTCTGTGTTAGCCAAGGATAACATGACATTGTTATTTTCGGAGAATGGGGATATGATCTCCATGAAAAAAAAGAAATAAAGAGACTTGTATCATGGTTTGGCAATTTTGTTTATCATATGCATAATTCTAACAAAATGGTTACTTGCACATTTTGCAAAATTAAGGGGTTTAAACACATCAACTTAGGATGTGTATTGAGGAGATGGAAGAAGGTGAGGGAGCCTCTAGTTAGGATAAGGAGGCCGAAGGCTAGAATACTAGAGTTGGTAATGCAAAGACAGAGTCCAATGGACGCAAGGGAAAAGAAGATCACGAAATGTTAATAGAAATGGTAAGAAGCCTAAATATGGAAGTGCATAGCTACAAAGAAGACAACGAGAGACTGATGAAAGAGTAAATTCAGATAAATGGTCTAGTGTTGAAGAGATTAAATCAGTTGCAGAGGCAAACGAAGAAGGGATCAAACTCAAGACAAGAGGAAGAAGGAAGATGCCATGAAAGAAGGGATGATCATGGGGGATATGGTTATTCCAGAAGTTCTAGCAGATCTCATGGGCACCACTCACCTCCTTACTCAGAAAGAAAGTTTTATGCATCAGAAGATCCCATAAGTAGTCCAGAGGTGTCGCCTGTCAGATACCAAAAAAGAAAACAAGAGGTAGATAGTTTGCAAGGAGAGCTGAGGAAGCTCAAGCCACCTTCCTTTGGGGGTGAAAGAGAAAGGGAAGATGATGTTGAAGCATGGTTGCTTGGGCTCAAAAGATATTTTTAGTTTCATAACTATTCTTCCAACTTGGAAGCCAAGATTGCCACCTACCATTTACATGGGAAAGATGCAATGTGGTGGGAACAACTAAAGCAAGTGGAACATGTTAATGAAAGTAGGATCACTTGGAATTAGTTCAAGAAGTACTTCCATAAGGAGTACCTCTCAGAGCATTTCTATGACAAGAAAATGTAAGATTTCTTTGAACTCAGGTTGGGAAGCATGACTATGGCAGAGTACAAGAAGAAGTTCTTGGGATTGTTAAAGTATGTCAGGTTCATTGGTGATGAGAAAGTGAAAATACAAAGATTTCTATGTGGACTGTCAAACTTTTATAAGGAAAATATCAAATGTGATGAACCCAAGACCTTGACCGAGGCCATCAGGAAGGCTAAGTACATGTATGATCAAGGCCAGGGAAGAAAATCCTTGCAGAAATCTTGGAAGGGCAAGAAAAATGCGAAATCCAACCAGAGGAGAAAATGATTCAAACCTCCCTTCAATAGGAATGAGGCTAATAGAAATCATCAAGATCAGTATGCTAAGGGAGATTCCAAAAAGGAAGATTACTTGGGAAAAAGGGGAAGACCACCAATCCAATGTTGGGGATGCAAGGAAGATCACATGTACAAGGATTTCCCACACAGAAAAGACAGAGTGAAGACTATGCACAACATCCAAGAGGCTACAATAGTCGAATATATGGGAAGAATCTATGCAGCTTTAAATGATCGACAAGAAAAGTACCAGTCCAATATGATCGAGGTGGAAGGTAAGATCATAAAGAAACATGTTGTTATTTTGATTGATTCAGGAGCAAGTCATTGCTACATTGATCCTAAGATAGTGGATAGATTACATTTGGAGAAAAGTAAACTTGGAAAAGAAAGTTTGGTTTAGTTAGCCACTGGAACCAAAAGAAGAATCCATGATATGGTCAAAAGTTGTTCCATAAGTCTTAATGGCGTGAATACTAGTATTGATATAAATATCATACCATTGGGGTCTTATGATATTATGATTGGAATGGATTGGTTGGACAAGCATCATGTTGTCTTAGATTTTCGTAACAAGACATTTACATGTCTTGATGGAAATGGAAAATAGAGCACTGTGAAAGGAGTTCCAAGACCTATCTCTATAAGGGAGATTTCAGCCTTACAGCTAAAAATATGTTTTAGGAAAGGATGTCAATTGTATGCATCTCATGTGGAAGAGACAGATAATACAAAGGGGCCAAGCCTCAAAGATTTCTTGGTACTATAGGAATTGGAAGATGTATTCCAAGAAATACCTGGATTTCGATCAAGAAGGGAGATATATTTCTCAATTGATTTAGTGCTAGGAGTTTCCTCAGTGTCAAAAACACCTTACAGAATGAGCACACTAGAGTTAAAAAAATTACAAATGCAGTTGGAGGAATTGTTGAAGAAAGGGTACATACATCCAAGTGTTTCACCTTGGGGAGCGCCAATACTTTTTGTCAAAAAGAAGGATGGAACCTTGAGGCTGTGTATTGACTTCTGACAGCTGAACAAGTACACTATAAAGAACAAGTATCCTCCACCCCGAATTGAAGACCTCTTTGATTAGCTAAGAGGAGCAAAGATATTTTCAAAAATTGACCTGAGGGCAGGATACCATCAGGTAAGAATCGAGGAAGAAGACATTCATAAGACAACCTTTAGGACCAGGTATGGGCATTATGAATTTGTAGTGGTGCCATTTGGACTGACCAATGCACCAGCTATGTTCATGTGCCTAATGAATGGCATATTCATAAATTATTTGGATAATTTTGTCATAGTATTCCTAGATGATATACTTATCTATTCTAAGTCTGAAGAGGAGCATGAACATCCCTTAAGATTGGTATTGCAAGTACTAAGAGAACATCAGTTGTATGCCAATTTGAGTAAGTGTTATTTCTATCAAAAGAAGATCCATTACTTGGGACACATTATTTCAGAGTAGGGCATAGTAGTAGATCTAGAGAAGATCGAAGCCATTAGAGGATGGCCAATACCCATAAATGTGTTAGACGTCAGATATTTTATGGGATTAACTGGCTACTACAGAAGGTTCATATTAGGGTTCTCTAAGATTGTTCATCCCATCACTTCTTTGGAAAAGAAGGGAACTAAATTTGAATGGACACTCAAGTGTGAAAATAATTTTAATCTATTGAAGGAATTACTTCCTATTGCACCTGTGTTAAAGATTGCTGACCAAATGAAAGTTTTGTGGTATGTACAAACGCATGTAAGGAAGGACTTGAGGGAGTCCTCATGCAAAATGGGCATGTCATTTGATATGAGTCTAGAAATATTAAGGAACATGCGAGGAACTATGCCACCCACGACTTGGAACTTGCTGCCATTGTTCACTCCTTGAGGAAGTGGAGGCATTATCTCATGGGGAAGAAATTTGAATTAAGGACAGACCATATTGGCCTGAAGTATCTTTTTGAACAACCAACCTTGAATGCCAGGCAAACAAGATGGCTGGAATTTCTAAGTGAATATAACTTCGATATCAAGCATATCAAGGGAAAGGAGAATAAATTTGTCGATGCACTTAGTACAAGAGTGCCTCTCATGCATGCTACTGCTATCAATATGCATCAATCAGACTTGAAGAGAAGAATTTTAGATGGTCTTGTTACAGATCAACATTACCTACAGGTAAAGGAAAAATTGCAACAATGATATGTACAACGAAAAATAAAGGAGTATGACATAAAGGAAGACAGATTACTCATGCATAAAAAAATAATCTATGTTCCTATTTCTAGAGAACTGAGGAATTTGGTACTAAAGGAGATGCATGATGTTCCTTATGCTAGACATCCTGGTTACCAGAAAATAATTACAGTAGTAAGAAGCCAGTTCTTTTGGATGGGAATGAAGAAAGATGTTGTTGATTAAATCACTCGATGTATGGAATATCGGAAGGTGAAGGTTGATGATAGGCACCCAACGGGTTTGCTGTAGCCATTGCCAATTCCAGAGAAGAAATGGGAAGTGATCACCATGGATTTCATCACAGGATTAACCAGAACGAATAAGAAACATGATTCAATCATGGTGGTGGTTGAAAAATTAACAAAGGTTTCTCATTTTGTGCCTGTGAAGACAACGCATACAACGGCTAATATTGCAAAAAGTTTCATGGAGGAAATTGCTAGGTTGCATGGGATACCTAGGACAATCGTCTCAGACAGAGATACAAAGTTTACCTCCAATTTTTGGAGGGGATTGTTTAAAGGATTTGGCACAAATCTAAACTTTAGCACAACATATCATCCCCAGACAAATGGGAAAATAGAGAGAGTCAATTGAATAATTGAAGACATGCTGAGAATGTATGTGATGGATAAGCCATCTAAGTGGGAAGATTACTTACACTTGGTTGAGTTTGCATATAATAATGGGTATCAAGCTTCATTGATAATGAGATCATTTGAGGCCTTGTATGGTAGGAAATGTCATACTCTAGTAAGCTAGGACAACCCAATAGATAGAGTGGTACTTGGGCCAGAGTTACTCAAGGACATGGAAGACCATGTGGTCAAGATCAAGTAGAATTTAAAGGCAGCTTAGGATAGACATAAAATTTATGCAGACAAGAACATGAAAAATATAAAATTTAAAGTAGGGGAGCATGCACTTGAAAGTGAAGCCTAAGAAAATCTCTTTGAAATTGGGTAGTTGTACAAAGCTGGCAGCCAAATTGAGTGGTCCATTTGAAATATTGGACAGAATAGGGCCAGTTGCATACATGCTTGCATTGCCTGCTTCCATGAATGTGAATAATGTATTTCATGTATCTTTACTAAAGAAATATGTACATGATCCTAACCATGTTATTGATTGGCATCTGATTTAGGTAGAGACAGAAGGATATTTTCAGGTTTAACCAGTGCGGGTATTGGACAAAAAAGTCAAAATGCTCCGGAATCGAGTTATAGAGCTGGTAAAAGTTCAGTGGACCTGCTATGGTCCTGAAGATGCTACCTGGGAGCATGAACATGCCATGCAGGTAGAGTACCCGCATATTTTTGAATAAATTTGAGTTTTTGATCTCTATTTTGTATATGCACTGAGGACAATGCAAAAATAAGGGGGAGGGGATGTGACACCCCAGGTTTTGAACCCCCATTTTAAATAATGTATTGTTACAATGTTGAGAGGCCAGAGTTCCCAAACAATTATTAAAAGTTTAGTGTGCCTAAGACATGTAATGTTTTTATCATTATTAATAATAAATACATCGTTGGCTGCTAGATGGACAAGGACTAGAGTTATAGGGGGCTATGATTCCACAAGAGAGGGGGCTTGAGGGGATAAGTTTTTATTCCTATATTAATTACCCCTCTTGTCTAAGGGAGGTGTTCGATTACATGATATTCTTGGGGAAGGCTAGGAGGTTCTTGATTCCCCACGAAGTTACTTAAACTTGCCTCTGGTCTGATGGGGGGGTTCGATGGATGGCTTATTCGCTGATTTCTTGTACGTTCACTCATTTCCCTCACACACTTTCATGCACCCACTTACCCATTCACTGATCCATCCTCATCCGCATCTTGGCTTGGGAAAGGGAACCGAACTGCTGAATAATTAGCCACAGTATGGTGGCTATAGTGGTCGATGGTGTGATCCAGTTGTGACTTGAGGTCTGGATGTTTGAGATGCATTGGCCTGTGTCTAGTGTTTCTCATAGCTGTGAGTCCTGAGAGTTCCATTATCGATATTCTAGACCAATTATGCTGGAGACCGAATAAGGAGAAGGATTGCATGAGGGACTGTGTGGTAGAGAAAGATGGAGGTCCATTCTCCCAGGTGGTGCAAGCTGGGTAGAAGAGAGCTGGGTACTTGTATTGTCGTGAGAGCTCGAAAGCCTGTGAGAGATTGGGTGCTGACTGGTTCGAGAAGCCAAGTAACACTCTGGAACTTTCCTTGTGGATTCATAGCCCTGGCTCGGGGGTGACGCTGCTATTGAGATTTGGAACAGTGGTGTCTATGGTTGGGTGGAACATCCTTGGTCTTCAGCCAATTGGTGTAATCTTTCACAAAGATAAGTACTCTCTGTTATGGTATCATTTACATGTATATGAATGTATTTCTGTTGTGCATTTTAATTATCATTTAACTAAATCTTAAATTATGCATGCTTGTTGGATATTGCTATGCATGTCGTTAAGGTATTTTCTTTTATGCATCCTTAAATACCAAAAAAAGTATTGGTAAGAGAAATAAGTCCAAGGGCGGGCTTGAAGGTAGCGTACCCCGGCCTATGGGTGGCTGGGTATGTTACACTAATCATGTTAGGTTTAGGGTTTTTGATAATTATTGTAACGACTATAAGCCTAGAAACTAGTATAAATAAGGGCCTAGGAGGTGTAGGTCGGTGTAATGTTCCTGACTTGGCTAGTCTAGGAAACATTGCTAATGTGTGTGTAGGATCAAAGGTTTACATCATATAAATGATCATACAAATAATAAACGTGACAAAGGTCTGCAAATTTTGTATTATGATATCTCTGTGGATTACAAAATGGCCGAATGCAGCTAAATAAACTGACAATACTCGACTAGATAAATAGACAAAGGATCTTAGCTGTAATACAAATAAGAAACTTCGACTGAATTAAATAACAACACTCAGCTAGATCAAAAGACAAAAAGATCTTAGCCAGAATACAAATAAGTAACTAAAACATAATACCCAAAATATGGGAGCACTGTGGAATCAATGAACAATGATGGAAGACTTGGATAATCTTCCAGGTGACTAGGGTGTGTCTTTCAACACCGAAATCAGCCAACTAGTGTCTTCCTCCTAGAATACACTGAACTATCTCTCCTGAGATGCACCTCTTCTCCTCAATGACAAGTCATAATCTGCGTAATGATTAATTAGGTCACTGACCCTTCCTTTATAGCTTTTCAAAACCTTAAATCATGTTAAAACCCTAATTCATTGTTGACTTCCAAAACCCTAAATCATGCTAAAACCCTAATTCACTGTTGACTTCCAAAACCCTAAATCACTGTTGAAACCCTAATTCATTGTTGACTTCTATTTTTAGCTCATAATGACTTAAAAGCACTTTTAACCCTTTTTAGCTCAATGTCACTTTTCGAATATAACACCTGTGACTGGAGTGACCTCTAGTAACCATGTTTACCCCTCTTTGGCCCTGGCTATAGTCTAACGGGGTGGTTTAGACCATTAAGCCTCCTCTCTGGAGCTCCTATTTGGAAAGGGACATTACAGTCCTCCCTTCCCGAAATTGCTTTTCCTCAAGAAATACCAGTCCAGGGTGCTGCAACATCTGCTCGCTCTACCAAGTAGCGTCCTCTACTAGAAGTCCTCTCCATCTGATCAAACACTCTCTGATGACCCTACTCCTCAGTTTCCACTCCCGGAACTCCAAAACCTCCTCCGGGACTAACTCTAATTGTCCCTCCTCATCCAATGAGGGAAGCTCCTCTGATGTTCTAAAGGATTGTCCCACTGCCTTTTTGAGGCAAGACAAGTGGAACACGCTATGAATCTTGCTCCCCTATGGAAGCTCTAGCTCGTAAGTAACCTCGCCTACTCGACGCATGATCCTGTAAGGACCATAAAATCTGGGTTTGATCTTCTCAGCCCCACTCTTCTTCATAGATGACTGTTTGTAGGGTTGGAGTCTCAAGAAAACCAAATCTCCAACCTCAAAGCTGTGCTCTATCCTACGCCTTTCTGCACTTATCTTCTATCAGTTTTGCACCATCTGCAGGTTCTCTTTCAACAACTTGAGAATCTCTTGACTCTCTATGATCCAATCCTTGGCCTTGGGAGCTCTACTCTCCCTGAAGACCAATTCTACCAAAGTGGGAGTATCATATCCGTACAATGCTTGGAAGGGTGTCATACCAATGGACATGTGGAAGGTGGTGTTGTAGCAATGTTCCCCTAAATGTAACCACTTTACCCACATTCTCTATTGTCTTCCTACATAGTTCCTCAAATACCCTTCAACCCACTTGTTGACAATCTCGATTTGCCCATCTGTCTGAGGGTGATAGATGGTGCTAGGTGTCAACTCTGTCCCCACCAACTGAAACAACTCTCTCCAAAATGTCCCTATGAACCGACTGTCCCTGTCATTGATGATGTTCTTTAGCAACCCATGAAGTCTGAATACCTCCCTGAAGAAAAGCTTGGCTACCTGAACTGCGTTGTACTCTGTTGGTATGGCGTAGAAGTGAGAAAACTTGGTCAATCTGTCGACCACTACATAGATATAGTCCTTACCCTGGACCTTGGGTAGAGCCGTGATGAAGTCCATATATATACTTTCCCATTTATGCTCTGGAATGGGGAGTGGCTGAAGTAGCCCTGCTAGAAGAGCATGCTTTGACTTGTTCTGCTGGCAAGTCACACACTCACTGACGTGTCTCATAATGTCCTGTTTGAGGCCCTTCCATGAGAACCTCTCTCTGATCTATTTGTAGGCTTTGAAAAACCCCTGATGGCCTGCTAGAGGTGAATCATGAACTGTAGTGAGGATCTTCTTCTTAAGCCCTGAATCTGGCACCAAGTAGAATCTATCCTTGTAAAATATGACATCATCAATGACCCTATATTGGTCATCCTGTATCTGCCCATCCATCACCTCACAAGCGAACTTGTTCTTGGAATATTCCACTAACAAGTGGGATTTCCAATCTACTGAAATCTCCATCAAAGGAAATGCCGCAGGTCTCCTCGATAGTGCAGCAACCACAATGTTCTTCTTCCCCTTGACATACTCTATGTAAAAGTCAAATTCCTGTACCTTCGTCACCCATTTCTGTTGGTGCTCACTGAGGTCCTTCTGCTCAAGGAAATACTTCAAACTGTTGTGATCGGTCTTGACCACGGATTTGCTGCCCACCAAATATTGTCTGAACTTGGTCAAGGCATGCATGATTGCCAACATTTCCTTGTCATAAATGGAGTACAACCTCTCAGGTTGACTAAGCTTCTGGCTCTCGAATAAAATGGGGTGTCCTCCCTGCATCAAAATTGCATCGATCCCTTCACCGAATGCGTCACACTCTAGTACAAATGGCAAGGTGAAGTCCGGTAGTGCCAACACTGGACAAGTGCCCATGACTTCCTTCATGTGATCAAAGGCTTCCTATGATTTCTCGGTCCATATGAAGGCCCCATGCTTGGTAATATCTGTCAGTGGTGCTCCAAGCTGAGTAAAATCCCAGACGAACCACTTGTAATAGCTGCACAACCTGAAGAAGCTCCTCAATTCTGTCACGTTCTTGGGTGTCGACCCATCCAGAATGGACTTGATCTTCTCTTGGTGCACCTGTACCCCCTGTGCATTGATGATGTGGCCTAAGTAATGAAGCTCTGTCATACCGAACTCTCACTTGGACTCTTTGGAATATAATGACTGTGCCTCCATGGTGCTCAATACCTCATCCAGGTGCCTCATATTCTCTTGCCATGATCGGATATAGATCAAGATGTCATCAAAGAAAACCAAGACTGATTTCCTTAACTGATCCCTAAATATATGGTTCATGCAAGACTGGAATGTAGTGGGTGCATTGGTTAGCCCAAATGGCATAACCAGGAACTCAAAGTGTCCAAAATGACATAAAATTTTTGTCTTCTCTATGTCCTACTCTCGGATGCTAATATGATGATATCCAAAGCGTAGATCAATTTTTGAGAATAAAACTGCCCCATGCAGTTCATCCATCAACTCGTCAATGTGTGGGATAGGGTACTGGTTCTTGATGGTTTTCTTGTTCAAGGATCGGTAATCAATGCACATCCTCATGGTGCCATCCTTCTTCAGAACTAAGACAACTAAAGAAGCAAATGGGCTGCCGCTCGGTTTGATGTGTCCCATCGCCAACAATTCCTTGATTGCCTTCTCTATCTCATCCTTGAACCTCCTAGGATGATGATAGGGGGGGGTGATCATAGGTTTGGCCCCCTCCTCCAACTCAATGGTGTGCTCAAACCCCTTGTCAGGTGGTCTCCCTAGTGGAATTGCCTCAAAGACTTGCTGATCTCGTCCTAATAAATTCTTGATCTCTGTGTGGTATTGTTGTCAACCTTTTGAATCCTTCTTAGTAGTGATCAAGCATTCTGTGACATATGCTACCTCCCCATGTCTGAATATCCTCTCCATCCTCTTGGCTAAAACTATCCTAGGTGCTCCTGTTGACATACCTCTTAGAACAACCTTCTTCCCATCCTGATCTATGAATCCCATTTCCAAGGTTTGGTAGTTGGTAGTGATTTTTCCCAAGGTAATCATCCACTGAACTCCTAACACCACATCTGTGTCCGATAGGTCAACCACATAAAATGTGTCTCTCATTGTGTAGTTGCCTAACTTCATCTATAATTTTGGAACTCTATCTAGACACTCCACTGTGTGGCCATCTGCTACCGCAACATCAAACCCCTCAAACTCCTCTATCTGAAGTTCCTGTCTCGATACTAGTGAAGCATCGATGAAGTTGTGGGTGGCCCCACCATATATCAAGGTGATTGCCCATTTCCCCTGAATAATCTCTCTGATACGAAGGGTATCATACCTAGGAACACCAGAAAGGGTTGCTATGAATCCTCCCTTTGCTAGTTTCCTCCTGTTAGCCTACTCTGGCAGTTGTGGGACTACTGGAGGATGGGCTCCTGCTGGTGTCGGTGGCGTACGGGGAAGCTGATCCTCTGCTGGTGCTGACTCCTCCTCTGAACTAGTGGATCCACTGTCCTGCTTCTCCTCCTCACTGTCTACGCTGTCTACTGCTACCTCAATATAATGAATCTCTCCCTTTCCCATGCACCTATGGCCTGGGACCCAAGCATCTCTGCAGCCGAAGAAAATATTTTTCCTCGTACGCTCTTGCCTAGTCTCATCATCCAACTTCTCCTTTCCCTTCCATTCTCTCTGGAATGGCTTCCTGTCTCAATCCCTCTAGGGCACAAATCGTTTGGAGAAAGTTTTAGTGTTTGGCACCGAGTCTTCCAGATCTCGAGTGCGAAGGATGGCATCCTGCAAAGTGGGAGGCCTATAGTTTTAGAGGATTTTTTTGGAAACTTGTTGAAGATCTAAACTTGGTTCAACCCAAGAAGAAAAGAGAGATTAAACCCAACACAAACAAAGGGAAATGTGATTGCATCTTTTAGATTTGATACGCGAATAATAACCAAAGGTGAAAAGGTCAAAAGAAAATTATGTAGACGCATGAAATTTTTTCTTTCCGAAGGAGGATCATGATCTTATAATGATGAGAGCATAGAATACATAGAGGTGACACTTACGCATAATAATCTAGTGAAACAATGGGTACCTAAGGAATTTCCTTCATTGGACACTAACTTCATTGTCAACAATAGGACGTATCACATTGTACCATCCTCCCTGCATGGCCTAGGGATATTTTCCATGGATGGAATAACTGTAAAATACAATAGAGTAGCTGGATTGATGGACTATTTCGGATCGTGTTATGATTATAGCGATTGGATGCGGTTGGTTTGGTACATGCGAAGTATGTGGAGATATGCACTCACCACAAATTATAATCAACTAATAAAAAACAAAAAAAATAAGGGAGTGGCTATCGATATTGATGGAAGGCCTAAATATTCCTACAATATCACAGGGTTTATAAACAACACATGACCTGGGACAACAAACAAGCAACCGAATTGTATATATGAGGGATGTGAAGGGAATCAGGTAGTCGTGTGCGCAATAAAAATGATAGCTCCCGGGGAAGAGTTATTAGTGCATTACCGTTTGAATTGAATAGATACATTGACTAATAGGGTGTGGTTACTTATGAAACACATATTTAATAAACCTCTACTTATTGCATTATATATTTTTTATCTTTAACATGTAAACGATTAACAATTTCAATTTACATTTAATGTGAATTTTATTATTTGTTTACATAATTTTATTTGTGTGGCAATCAATTTTTTTTTATCTTTAACAATTTGTTTAATTATTTTGGGGTTCTAATTATATTATAATCTGGTAGGATGATTGTGGAAAAGGTCCAGCCACAGAACATGTAAACGATTAACAATTTTGACTTACATTGTACGTGAATTTTATTATTTGTTATATAGTTTTATGTGTGGTGATCAATTATTTTATTTGTTTATATAACCGAAACAAAATTTATTTTGTTGAAATATGTAGTCTACAGTCCATGATGCTCATGATTCACCCGATGATGAGGAGTTTTATTCATCCCTCGACCCGATGGTAATAATACAAAAAAAGATCATTAAAGCGAACAAGGAACTTTCTCTCTTGTTAGAGATTGCAAATCAAATTCCTAAGGTAAAACAAAGGATCAAAGTTGTTATGAAACATCTTATTATATAAGGTAATAACCATAATTTAAAGTGATTTTTTTGTGTCATAAGTTCAATTATGAAAGTTTGTTTTTTAACTTTAAAATTTTCTAAATAAAAAAAAAACATTTTCTTTCTTATATAGAGTTATTGGGATCTTGTTAAGCCCGATGTTGGTAGTAATGGCGTTGCACAGACACCATATATTCCTGACGTGGGCCCTCATATAAATTCCATTATATTTAGTTATCCACCTTCCACACCTTTAGATGGGAGCCATGACATGCACCCCCAGACAACCACACAACTAGGTTCTAGAGGTGGTGACAGAGATGAGCCTGATGATGTGGATTATATGGTTGCATTTCCTGGAACGAGACATGTTTCCAGTGTGGGGACCCTTTTTTTGAAATTTATGGTCAACGAGGAAGGACTTTCATTAAATAAAATAAGACTCTCAGGTAGTTTTTAATATTTTAATTGTTTCATGTTATCTATCTCAAACATAAATCATCTAGATTATTATTTTTAAACTAATGATCATATATTTTTGCATGTAGGAAACGACCATTTTTATAGGCACTTGGAGAGCAAGGATTTTTTGATTTTCGGGCCAACCATATGCATGAGGTGGAATCCTCAGAATTCCAACCTCAAAAAAGAACTTATGGATTATCTTGAAAGCCTCTTTGGAGTAGATATAGGGTTCACTTGAAAAATAATCCTAGGTATGAGCATCCTCCCATGATTACAGAGAGGGAGTGGAAGGATCTCATTGAGGATGCAAAGGAAAAACAAATTGAGAACAAAAGTATAAACACCAACTCGTACCCCAAGGTAAATTACATTTTGAATTCAATACCTTTAATTTATTTAGATATAAATAAAAGTGTGGTATATAAAATTGTTACAATAAATAAATAATATAATATAAAGACATTAAAATAATAAATAAAGTAAAATTAAACATTAATGTAATAAAAGGTCATGACTAAAAGTCATGACTCTTCATAAAAACCATAAAGGGCATATATATATATAGGCAAGCCCTATCTTTGTAATATCATCATATTTTTACAATCAATTATTATTATCTATCTTATTATAGATTCAGAGTGAAGTTGTTCATTAAGAAAACCTTCTTTCCTTCACATTGGTATCAGAGTTGGTCGCTCCCCCGTGTCACATTAATTTCCCACACTCCCGACATTTTTCGCATCCTTTCCTTTCCCCTCACCCAAATCACTTCCCATGTCTTTCCCATCACCCTACATCCTCCCGTCCCCTACACTCCCCACACCTTCTCCCTCACCGCAGCCCCTTCCCACCTTCTCATAACTCTCCCCCATAGTCCCGTCCCCATAGTATGAACCCCACATACATTCCCCAGTCCCTCGCGACCTCTCCCCACTCCCCCACGACCTATTCCCATGCTCTCTCCACTCCCCCACACCCTCCACCCCCTCCTCATTCTCCCCCACTTTCTCCCTCACCCGCAACCCCTTCCCACTCCCCTGTAACTCTACCCCACAGTCTGAATACTCAAAGTATGAACTCTATATACATCCCCTGCTCCCTCATGGCCTCTTCCCACTCCCCCGCGACCTGTCCTGACATGTCCCCGTGATCCAGAAAGATCTTTTAATGACTGTGGTTGAGTTTTTAATTGCATGTGATTATTAACCATTTAAGAAGTTGAATGAAAGAGGATGAATTTAATGAGGAAACATAGCAGCCATAATACATAATACAGATCTGAACTGAATCAATAAGAACAACAAACCATAACAAGAGAAGTGATAATGGAGTTCGGCACAAAATTGCCTACGTCTCCGGGCCTTAGTCTCAGTGGGGAAGGCTTCTTTATTTATGTTCAAAGCTCAAAAGTACATTGCAACAGTGCCATTAGGCTACAAGACTAATCTAGTCATGTTCTTCTATATCTCTAGAACCCAACAGAAGAAATGACACGCAAAATGGATGACCAGAGCTCCTAGAAATGGCCCGCAAGCGTATGCTCTTCAACAGCTTCCCTGCATAAAAATGGCTTTGGATTAGCTTCCCTTCAACATAAATATGCTCTCACTGTCCTCCATGGCCTCAAACAAGCCTGGTTTTTATATATCTAAAGTTGGTTATCATTCCCCAACTTCCTCCCAAAATCTGGGCTCAAAAAGAGTCCAAAATCTCCCAAAAATGACCAAAATCCATTAAATCTGCTAATAAAATCATTGAAAAAATCATTTTCCAATGTAAAAAAACCCATTTTTGGCAAATATTAGGTTAATTTCCCTAATCTGGGTGCTATCTCCTGGATCTGGGTGCATGTGCATGTGATCTGGGCCTTAAAAAGGGTGCACTAAGTGGGCTAAGCTCCTTTTGGAGTGTGCCCCCCTGGTCTCATGGGATTTTCCCAAGATCCTTGGGATGAGCTTATCCTTTAGGCATGCCCATGAGGAGAGCGCCCTCCTTTGATGGGTTTTGGTCATGTGTAAGAGTTAAACCATGGGATGGGGCTTAGCCCCGACCCCCCTTTTTGCCCTGTTTTACTTTATTGCACTTTATTTAAAATAAAGTGAGATTGGTATTACAAGTACCACCAAGGGCGCATTGGTAAGGGAGTTTGGCTAAGTCTTGGGCCTACCTAAGAGGTCATGGGATCAAATCCCATGAGCTCCATAACATTTTTTCCAGCCACCATTAACTAATACCATGGTGCCACATGGCAACCCATGACTGGGCCACGTGGCACCCAACCATTTTCCAAACAAATGCCACTTGTCAGCTGTTGGTTGGATCCTTGTCACTGACCAGTCACCTTCTGCTGGACTGCCAATTGTCACCACTTGTCTCTTCCATGTCAGCACTGTTGATGTCATGCTGATGTCATCATTTGACTAGACCTGCTGACTTTTTCCCTGTTTGGGAAAACAGTCAGAGTATGATAACTCTCGCATACAATGTCCATTTGAGAAAGTAAATATATGGTCGAAATTGGGAGAACAAGACACACGCAATGGCATTGGTTTTGTCAAATTCTGAGCACTTTCATTTTTGAGCCTTTTTGAGCCCTATCAAGCTCCTGGATCTGATTCTGGATCACACCTCCCCATTAAAGGACCTTTTGGTCCCCAAAAGGTTATTGACCAATCAACAAGCTCGGGATAGGCCACCTGACTTGTCCTCTATCTCAGAACTCTGTCCTGTGCACCTGTCTCATCAAGATCAACTGTAACACAATCATGACAACTGACAGTATATTATTAGCCATTTGAACCCTGTTACATCTTACTAAAGCCACTATCATCCATGTAGACAACATTACTAATGACAACATCAAAAAGACGACTGCAAATGAACTGATATACTTGAAATATTTGCACGACATGAGCTTATCTTGAAGCAACTTATGATTGATTTTCCATTCAACAATCATTTCTCGTTCTTGCTTAAGATCGATTACTTCATTTGAAACAATTATTGGTTTGTTGCTTGCTTGCACTGCCTTCTTTAATTGTTCCATTGTTTGAAGTGTTTTATTTGCCTTAACATGATGAGCATGAACCACATAATCTTGACCTGCTTTGGTTAATTGATATTGATTCTTTGTCCTGTAGAAGATTGCTTTATGATCATATAAATATGGACTACCTAAGACCATTCCACATTCTCTTAATGGCACTACATCACATGTTATCTCATCCACATACTTAGATGAAATTGAAAATTTGATTGTGCATTGTTTTGTTATGTGCATTTGATGATGATTGCTTATCCATTTAAGTGTGTAAGGATTCTGATGTACTTGTGTTTTTAACCCCAATTGATTATCCAATTCTTCTGAGATTAGATTATATTGAGATCCACTGTCGATTAATGTGTCTATCTTAGTGTGTTGCATGATTACCCTTATATGAAACAAGTTGCTTCTACAATCAATGCCTTCACCAATTTTACCTATCATACCAACCAATGAGATCTTTGATTCATCACCTGAATCCAATCCCAAGTCTGTGGGTCTTGTTGTTGTTGCCACTATTTGCATTCCCTTCTTTTCCTTGAACCACTTTGGCCTCTTCTCGGGATGCAACTTCCAACATCTGTCCTCATCATGTCCCTCTTTCTTGCAATTCTTGCAAGAGGGCTTCCCTTCCTTCCTCATCACTACATTTGAATTCTTTCCTTGCCATTTCCTCTTGTCCTCTTTCCTTGAAGACGATTCCCCTGATACACCTGCTTTCCCTGCTTCAATGTATGTAGCTTGAACAAAAACCTCATCAAGGTTAGTGGGTCCAAACGTGAATACAGTGTTGCTAATATGTGCAGGTAAACCTCCTATATACTTCATAAGATTTTCTTGTGTATGTAATGGGATATCTAACATCAATGCCATTTTACAAAATCTATCTGTATACTCTTGCACTATTTGTCTTTTTCTTAGTTTTAAAGATTGCCATTCAATTAATGCTTTTTCTTTATAACCCAAAGGATAGAATTGTTTCCTAAGTGCAGAAATGAAGCTTTTTCATGATGGAAATACATTACCCACTTGTTGCGTTCCATTTTGCAACTTGCTTTTCCAACAGATGAGATTTGTACCTGCAAGTCTCAAAGATTCCAACTTGATTTGTGTGGCCTCATCCTTGATCTGTTGCACACTGCAATAAACTTCCATCTGCCTGATCCAATTGTCAAGTTTCTCTGCATTTACTTCACCATCATATATGGGTAACTCAAATTTAGCATCAAGTTTTAACAATGGAATTTCATTCTTATGCTTATGAACATGTTTCTTTGCATTAGATTTAGGACTTGAACTTGAACAAGAAGGAGAAGAAGGAGGTGACGATGGAGGTGAAGGAGGAATCTGAGGATGATCCTCTTCCTCTTCACTTTTTCCCTTTGAAGATTCACCCAAAACTAGTCTCTTTCGTTCCAAGTAATCCTCGTACAAAACTTTCACCATCTCCAACATAGCAAGGAAATTTTTTCGGAACTCTTTCTCATCCTGAGAAATCCCTTCTTCCGATGACATCTTCTCGCTGTGAGAAGCTCTCTTTCTCAATCCAATTAATGGATTCTCTCCAACAAGCTCACATTCACCACACTGTAGCTTTTCCCTGGTTAACATGCAAAACTCAAATCCAAACGTCAAAAGTCTCTGATACCACTTGATCCAGAAAGATATTTTAATGACTGTGGTTGAGTTTTTAATTACATGTGATTATTAACCATTTAAGAAGTTGAATGAAAGAGGATGAATTTAATGAGGAAACATAGAAGCCATAATACATAATATAGATCTGAACTAAAGTAATAAAATCAAACCATAACAAGAGAAGTGATAACGGAGTTCGGCACAAAATTGCCTACGTCTTTGGGCCTTTGTCTCAGTGGGGAAGGCTTCTTTATTTCTGTTCAAAGCTCAAAAGTACATTGCAGTAGTGCCATTAGGCTACAAGACTAATTTGGTCATGTTCTTCCAGATCTCTAGAACCCAACAGAAGAAACGAAATGCAAAATGGATGACCAGAGCTCCCAGAAATGGCCCGCAAGCGTCTTCTCCTCAACAACTTCCCTGCATAAAAATGTCTTTGGCTTGGCTTCCCTTCAGCATAAATATACTCTCACTGTCCTCCATGGCCTCAAAAAGGCCTGGTTTTTATAGATATGAAGTTGGTTATCATTCCCCAACTTCCTCCCAAAATCTGGGCTCAAAAAGAGTCCAAAATCTCCCAAAAATGACCAAAATCCATTAAATCTGCTGATAAAATCACTGAAAAAATCATTTTCCAATGTAAAAAAACCCATTTTTGGCAAATTTCAGGCTAAGCCCCCTAATCTAGGTGCTAGCTCCTGGATCTGGGCGCATGTGCATGTGATCTGGGCCTTAAAAAGGGTGCACTAAGTGGGCTAAGCGCCTTTTGGAGTGTGCCCCCCTGGTCTCATGGGATTTTCCCAAGATACTTGGGCTGAGCTTATCCTTTGGGCATGCCCATGAGGAGAGCGCCCTCCTTTTCTGGGTTGTGTTCATGTGTAAGAGTTAAACCATGGGCTGGGGCTTAGCCCAAGCCCCCCTTTTCACCCCTTTTTACTTTATTGCACTTTATTTAAAATAAAGTGAGCTTGGTATTACAAGTACCACCAAGGGTGCATTGGTAAGGGAGTTTGGCTAAGTCTTGGGCTGAACCAAGAGGTCGTGGTATTAAATCCCATGAGCTCCATAACATTTTTTCCACCAACCATTAACTAATACCATGGTGCCATGTGGCAACCCATGACTGGGCCACGTGGCACCCAACCATTTGCCAAACAAATGCCACTTGTTAGCTATTGGTTGGATCCCTGTCACTGACCAGTCACCTTCTAATGGATTGCCACTTGTTGCCACTTGTCTCTGCCATATCAGCACTACTGATGTCATGCTGATGCCATCATTTGACTGGACCTATTGACTTTTTCCCTGTTTGGGAAAACGGCTAGAGTACGATAACTCTCGCATACAATGTCTGTTTGAGAAAGTAAATATATGGCCAAAATCGGGAGAACAAGATAGACACAATGGTGTTGGTTTCATCAAATTCTGAGCACTTTCATATTTGAGCCTTTTTGAGCCCTGTCAGGCTCCTGGATCCGATTCTGGATCACTCCACCCCCTCCTCATTCTCCCACACCTTATCCCTCACCCGCAACCCCTTCCCACTCCCCTATAACTCTACCCCATAGTCTGCATCCTCAAAGTATGAACTCT
>ML781014.1:379978-394403 GCA_009831015.1 Picea engelmannii | reverse complement strand
TACCCCCCATTACACCCATTAATTGTATAATTATATTATATATATATATATATAATTAATATTCCTTAAATTACATACAATTATTTAATTAAAATAATTAAAAGGGGATCTTCCAAGGAAGGTCAAAATTACAGAAAAATACTCACCCCCAAACACCATAAGGATTTAAGAATTAAAAACTCAAGTGGAAAAAATAGACCAGGAATGTAAACGCATTAGAAAATCACTTGAAAATTCAATACAAAAAACTCACAATGAGTTACTAGAAGAAATAAGGATCAACAACGAGGCACTCAAAAAAGATCTAACACTTAACCTTAAAGAAAAAATTACCGCTGAAGTTGGGTTTGAGCTACGACAAGGCATAGCTAATCTAAAACAAGATCTTAAAGATGATATTTTTCAAGAGCTTGGGATGAACTTACAACAAGGCTTGGTTAACTTGAAAAAAGAAATAACAGAGGATTTGAAGCAAAACCTAACTGTTATAACGAAAAATCAGGAAGAACAACATAATGAGCTCTTAAACCTTATAAAAAATCATAATCACCACAAATCAGAGTCAATCACATCTAATCTACCACCTTTTTTCCACGATTCAATACCAAACCCCCAACCTACATCATAATACCAACTCTTAATGTTATACCCACCCAAATCCAAAATAGAAATCCCAAAATACAACAGAGGTAATAATCAATGTGTAATCTGATTTAACAAAACTGAAGAATATTTTCGCATATATAACGTGACAAAAAATGAATAAAAGTCAAATACACATCCATGTACGTCGAAGGAACTACATATAATTGGTATCTATGGTGGAAAGGAAGAATTTAGTCATATAATTGGAATTCTTTCAAAAATGTTTTTTTTTTAAGATTTCAGGGCATCTCGGAAAAAGTTTTTTTTTCAAAACTCACCAGATTACAACAAAAAGGCAACATAGATGAATTTACGCATAATGGGAAGCTCTCGCCACCTGAGTATTTGGACTATCTAATTATCAATTACTCCAATCTTACATAGGTGGTATCAAACCACATATCCAATAGTAGTTAATATTACATGAAGTTACTATGGTAGAAATAGCAATACACAACGCAAAAGCCGCATAAGAAAAACTAGAAGGCCAATCAATATTCAACAAGGTTTACTCAAGAAGGAGTGTACCTCAGACCATGGGAAATTACAAATACATACCAACCAATCTACGTGAAGATAGAAGAAGAAGTTTAGAGTCCCAAAGGATTAAAGAACGAAAATGTAAATGATGTGGAGAGAAATGAGACCCAAGACATAGGTGCCAGATTGAAGATAATTCAAATTTTTTTTACACTTGTGAAGAAGAAAAAGACGGTGAATCATACTCAGGAGAATCAATAAATGAAGAAATGACAAATTTCCAAAATGACACTTCAGAACTCATAGAAGACAACACACCAAGAATATTGCTCACAACCATCACATGCATTACACAACCACAAACTCTTAAATTAAAAGGACATATCAAAAATGATATGTCACCGTACTAATCGACACTGGAAGTAGGCACAATTTCCTCGATATCAAGATTGCAAGGAAACTCAAATTATTTGTATATCTAGCCCTAGACATGAAAGTACTGGTTGCAGATGGCAAAAAAATTGGAAATGTCGGAAAATTCCATAAGGTGAAACTCCAAATCCAATATTTCAATTTGGAATCATAAATCTACATCGTCCCTCTGGGAGGATTAGATGTGGTTTTAGGAGTCTAATGGCTACAAACCATGGGCACATACTCAGTCAATCACTAGGAACATTTCATCCAATTCAGGTGGCAAGGGAAAAGTTATAAATTATATGGTTTTCAACCTCCATAAACACAGCTTGTGTCATCACAACAAATGGAAAAAATGATCTGAAAAGGAGAAAATACATACTTCTTCCAATGCCACAAAATAGAAATACAAGAATCAGAATAGGATGACTCCAGAAAATCAGACGTCCAAGATCTAATTCAAAAACACAAGAAGGTATTTCAAGACCTTCCCATGGAGTTACTGCCTCAAAGAAGAATTGAACATATAATTGAAGTTAAACCAGGATCAATCCCAGTCAAGGTTAGACCATATAGATACCCTCATCACCACAAAACAAAGATAGAAAGATTAGTCCAAGACCTATTAAAATGTGGTGTTATCATGAAAAGAAGAAGTCCATATGCAACTCCAGTAGTGTTAGTCCGAAAGAAAGATGTATCTTTCAGATTATGCATAGATTACCGAGGGATAAAAAAAATAACAATTAAAAATAAATTTCCCATCCCATTTATTGACGAAATGTTGGATGAACTTCATGGAGAAAGATGTTTTTCAAAACTTGATTTAAGATTTGGGTACTATTAGATTAGAGTCAGACTAGAAGATGTAGCTAAGACTGCCTTCCAGACACACAAAGGACACTACAAATTCAAGGTGATACATTTTGGGATAACTAATGCCCCTGCCACTTTCCAAGCGACAATGAATGAATTATTTCACCCATACTTACATAAACATGTATTAGTTTTCTTCAATGATATCTTAGTGTACTGTAAAACATGGGAGGAGCATATGAAGCATTTGGGACAAGTTTTATCTCTTCTAGGGGAAAATCAATTCTATGCCAAAATGTCAAAATGTACATTTGGCAAGGAGGAAGTAGAGTACCTTGGTCACATCATATCCAAAAAAGGAGTTAAGGTAGACACCAAGAAAATCAGGGCAATCACAGAATGGCCTAAACCCAAAAACATATCCAAGTTAAGAGGATTTCTAGGATTGGCAGGATACTATCGAAGATTCATCAAGAATTATGCTTATTTAACTACCCCCCTAACAAATCTCCTTAAGAAAAACTATTTCCAATGGAATTTGGAAGCACAAAAATGTTTTGAAAACTTAAAAAACATTATGTCTACAACCCCAGTATTTGAAACACATGACCTCTCCAAACCTTTCATCATCGAGTGTGATGCGTCAGGTTTTGGAATTGGAGCAATATTGGTGCAAGATGGGCACCCAATAGCTTTTGAGAGAAGTAAATTAAATAAAAAAAAATGCTTACAATCCACTTACAACAAGGAAATGCTTTCCATCATGCATACATTAACAAAATGACACCAATATCTATTGGGAAGCAAGTTCTTGATACACACATATCATAATAGTCTCCGGTACTTGTTACAACAAAAAACATTGTCAACCGAACAACAAAAGTGGATAGAGAAAATTGCCATGTTTGATATGGAAATTCTACATAAAAGAGGAAATAAAACATCGCGGTTGATGTCCTATCACAAAAAGATGAAGAAACACAATTTTTTGCACTATCAATAGCCATTCTAGAATGGTTGGTTGAAATCCGAACCGAGTATGCAAAAAACCCGGAGACTTTCTCTATAATCAACAATTTAAATCAATACCCTAAGTTCGAATGGAAGAATGACATCATATGGTATAAAGGGAGAATCTACTTAAATACAACTTTAATAGTTAAAGACAAGGTTCTTCAAGAATCTCATGATTTCCCAGTTGTAGGTCACGTAGGATTTTTCAAAACATACTATAATGAACAAAGATCATTTTTTTTTAAAGGGATGATGGCACAACACCCTTACCTCAGCAGGTTATGCTTGACTTGTCGGTCTAAGGATCGTTCTTAATCTCCCTTTGAGTTGAAATGACTCTTTGATTCCCAGCTAGAATATTCACACTTGGAACCATAGGTCCTTTTAGGGTCTACACCTCTGCAACAAGCACAAGGCGCGAACCTCCACTCCACATGACCAACCGATGTGACCACAATCCTTCTTGAAAGGTGCTTTGGTTTTCACAACTTCACGATTCCTGTTATGAGTCCCTCCGACTCCTTCGATCCTCGAAACTGCAAAATGAGTAAACGGGTCCTCAGCTCCTCCCTTATATCTCAACCATATGATCTTAGTCACATCCTGGCGTCCACCTCCGAGAGCGTCAGGATTTTGTGACTCATGAATTCGCGAGACAACCTCTTCTCCCTTTTCCCAAAGTCCAAACTCACGACTTAGCCTTCCCAGATCGACGGTCTTGAGCTTCCCACGATCTGATGATCCAGATCCTGTCAGGATTTTGCGTATCACGATTCTCGAATTGTGAACTCCTCCAATATTCTGACTCCTGAAAAGACAAAATCTCAAAGCTCTAGATCAACGGCTCTCCTTGATCGCAATCCGAAAACTGCTATCCCTCCTAAGCTTATGAATACTTAAGGAATCTCTCCTTAACCTTTTTCGCTGATCTGCAATATCCAACAGTCCACAAAAATTTGACGATTCTCCCTCCGAGAATTTCAACTGTCCGTTCAACCCTTCAATGACTCTCAGTGAAGGAACTCGATGTATTTTCTCTTGAACTTAACTTTTGCGAGGCAAATTCACTCTCTCGTCTTCCCCTCAAACTCTTTGAAGTCTCTACCCTTCCTGAGCTTTGTTCTACTGCAAAGTAACGACCTCTAAGGAAATCTTGTGTGCACTCCTTGCGACATTCATAGTAACCTCTGGTTATTCAACACCTCCAACTCTGTGCACTCGTTGCGACAGCAGGTCTTCCACCACCCACTTGGTTGGTAAAGTCTAATAATTCAATCGTCCTGCGCACACCTTGCACGACTCTTGTGCTATACTTGCACTTCTGCTGAGATAAGAACAATGATATCTCTCCTGAGCTTTCTTTCTTAGATAAAAACTCAGAATCTCATCAACGCACCCCTTGCAGACTTTCACTGCACTCCTTACATGAATTCTCAGGAAGAGAAACAATTGAAACTTATACTTCTCCTCTCACGGACTTCATACATTCAACATGAAATCACGAGCATACATACACATAACATTGAAACAAATACATAACAGAGAATACAAACCAACTGTGAACATAGCATTTAATAGATGCAAAAAATAACCATGATACACCATAGAATTGGATCAAATCATTCTTATATTAATCCAAGTACTTCTATACATGGGTTCAATAGAAACAACTATCTTCTTACATGACTTCTAAAATCTATTTTCTTCTCTTCTCTCTCTCGCTCTACAACTTCTAACTTACAATGAGAATAATTAAAAATCAATACAACACATATGAGGGAGATTTTTAGAGTTTTCCCTCCTACAACTCTAACTATCTAATCAAATTAAAAGATCTACAACTACTTTACATTTATTACATTAATTGCCTCCAACAAACATATGAGAGATACTTCTCAAGATCTTTTTTACAACCTATGAATCATAAAAGCATATCTAACCTTTCCAGATCTTACATTAATGTTTTATCTTTCAAATTCAAAACATTCTCAAAATGTGTGCTGGTGTGTTTCCGGTTGTCCTCCACTTGCGCTATCTTTGTTGGATTGCGATGCTCCTGCATCATACTCCTTTGGTTGAAAAATTCATGGACTCCTGTTCATGAGCTCCTGTACTATCTGCCCATGTTTCTGGATATTTGCTTCACTTTCCCAACTGGCATCCTCAATTGGGTGTCCTTTCCATTTTATCAGATATTCAAAATATGTTTTTCTCCGGGTCTTCTTGCTAACTCTTTGATCAATGATATTTTCCATCTGGGGATTTTCAACTACATGCGTATGTTTGACCCACTGAACTTTATCTTGATTCTCTTCTCCTCCTGATTCATCTACTCTCTAAGGATACAGATTTTCTATGTTGAATATGGGTGATATTACAACCCCATTTGGCAATCCTATCTCATAAGCATTTGCCTCAAATTTTCGTAAAACTTTACACGGCCCTATCTTTTGCATTTTCAGCTTATTATATGTTCCCCTTGAGAACCTTTCTTTTCTTATATGTGCTAAGATTAAATCTCCCACTTTGAATTGAAGCTCTCTTTTGTGTTGATCTGCTCTGTGCTTGTATTCTTGGTTGGAATTCTTTAATCGCTCTTTAATCTTACTGTGGAGCTCTTGCATATCTGTTGCAAAATCCTCTGCTCCAACACTTCTGAACTCACTCTTCTCTAAGTCTCTCAACTCAGATACTCCTCTCAGCTACATTCCATACATTATCTGAAATGGGCTCTGTCTTGTGCTTATGTTAGGTGAGTTGTTATATGCAAATTCCGCTTGTGGCAGAATCTGATCCCATTGACTGTGATGTTGAGCTACTAAACTCCTCAATAAGTCTCCTAAACTTTGATTTACTACCTTAGTCTATCCATCCATTTGAGGGTGCTATGCTGAGCTAAAAGATAAATTCATTCCCATCATTTTCCATAATTTCCTCCAGAAAAGACCAACAAACTTGGTATCTCTATCAGAAACAATACTCTTGGGTAAGTCGTGAAGTCTAACAACTTCTTTGAAAAACAGGTTTGCAATGTGTGTTGCATCACTGGTTTTCTGACATGGAATGAAATGTGCCATTTTTTAGAATCTATCGACTACCACAAATATGGAATCACAACCTCTCCATGTCCTCGACAGTCCTAACACAAAATCCATGCTTACTGTATCCCACGGCCTCTCTGGTATTGGCAATGGTTGATACAATCCCGTATTCTGTCTTTTCCCCTTTGTGTGCTAGAAAATTCTACAATTGTTGACAAACTTCTTGACATCTGTCCTCATTCCTGGCCAATAATATAAACTGTTGAGTTGCGCAAATTTTTTTTCATGGCCGAAATGTCCAGCCAATCCCCCACTATGTTTTTCCTTTAAAATGTTTTCTCTCATAGAACTCCCCGGGATACACAACTGATTTCCTTTGAAAAATAGTCCATCTTGAATCAAATATTCAATCCATTGCCTCCTATATCTTAGAACAGGATTTTCACTTGCTTCATAATCATCCTTGAAATTTGAATCATCTCTATACATATCCTTAAGGCTATCAAAACCTAAGGTCTTCACACGAAACTCCTGCAGAATCAAACATTTCCTGCTCAACACATCAACAACCTTGTTAGCAGTTCCAGAAATGTGCTTTATAACAAAAGTAAAGTTCTGCATAAATTCAACACATTTTGTATGTTTCTGGTTCAATTTCTCTTGTCGAGTTATGAATTGTAAAACATGGTTGTCACTATACAAGACAAACTCCTTCGGAACCAAGTAATGCCTCCATTTCTTCAATGCTTGTATGCTTGCATAAAACTCTTTATCATACATGGAATATTTCATCTTAGTCTCATTCAGCTTCTCACTAAAGTATGAAATTGGTCTATTGTCTTGACTTAAGACTACTCCAATCGTAAATCCACTTGCATCACATCTAACTTGGAATGTTTTTCTGAATTCTGGCAGAACCAGAACTGGTTGTCCAGTTATCTTCTCCTTCAACAACTTGAAACGTTTTTCTACTTCCTCTTTCCAATGAAAAGATTTATGTCTTTTCTTGACTGTGTCCATCATTGATGCACTAATCCCACTAAAATTTCTGATGAACTTCCTGTAAAAATTGGCTAATCCATGGAAGCTTCTGACTTCAAAGATATTCCTCGTCAATGGCCAATCTTTGATTGGTTTTACTTTCTCAGGATCCATCTTCAACTCATTTGAAGAGATCACAAAACCAAAATAAATGAGTTCTTTCTTCATGAAAGACGAATTCTTCAAATTTACTAGCAACTTCTCTTGCTGTAACCTCCTCATCACTAGAGTTAAATGTCTCAGATGTTCTTCCTAAGTCTTACTGAAGATCAATATATCATCAAGATACACAATTACAAATTTCCCAATGAAATCCTTCAAGACTTCATTCATTAATCTCATGAAAGTACTTGGCAGATTCGTTAAACCAAACAACATGACAAGCCATTCATACAGTCCTTCATTCATCTTGAATGTTGTCTTCATTCATCACCTTCCCTCATTCTAATATGATGATATCCACTTTTCAAATCAATTTTTGAAAAAAGCTTTGCTCCACTCAAGCAATCCATCAAGTCATCCATCATGGGTAAAGGAAATCTATACCTGACGGTGATCTTGTTTATATCCCTCGAGTTTGTACACATTCTCCATCCACCATCTTTCTTTGGACTTAACACTATCAGCACATCACATGGACTGAAGCTTTCTCTGACCAAACCTTTGTCCATCAAATGTTGTACTTGCTTCTTGACTTCTTCATTCTCCTATGGCGTCAATCTCTACGCTACTTTGTTTGGTAAACTCACTTCTGGTACAAGGTCAATGTGATGGCTTATACTTCTGATGGGCGACAATGAACAAGGTAAATCGTCCACCACTATATCGGAAAAATTCTCCAGCAGTTCCTGAATTTCCTCCGATAGATCATCTATCGAAGTACTAGTCAATATGACTCTAGGTTTTCTTACCACAACAAACTGCATGTCTTCTTCTTTCTTGACCTCATCTAGAAGTTCCTTCCCACTCATGAGAAGTATAGTATTGCTTGCTTCTGCTTTCACCTTCTTGTCTTCAATCAACAACAACATATGCATCCTACCATTCTTTTCCAAGGTATAGGTGTTCTTTCTTCTGTCATGAACAATATTTATGTCATATTGCCACGGTCTCCCCAACAAAAGATGACAGAAATCCATAGGAATGACATCACATAAGATCTCATCTCTATAACCTCCTATCTTAAATTCAACTAAACATTGTTTAGTGACTGTTACTAGATGTCCCTTTTGCAACCATGAAACTTTGTATGGCCTTGGATGTGCAACTGTATCCAATTCCAGCCTTTCCACCATCTCTGTGGATACTAGATTATTTGTGATTGCACTATCAACTATTACCGTGCATACCATATCCTTGGTCTCGCAGGCAGTTTTAAACAAACTGTTTCTTTGGACTGGATTCTCTATTTCCTTCTCCGGTTTCAAGAGAATTTTCCTCATCATTAAGGATCTTCTGCCTTCCACATATTCTACTTCAACATTTCACCTTTGTGCTTTTGAAATGTGATCTTTGCCTCCTCCATCCCTTTTTCTATCTGGACATTCAAAATATTTGTGTCTGATCTTTCCACAGACAAAACACTTTATTTCACCTCCTCTACCTCTTCCTCTTCCTCTTGCTCACAGAAAAGTGTTCCTGTTAGCATATTGTCTTCGCTGTGAACTTCCTCCTCTTTCAGGGTGATTATGAGGTTTCTTTTTTTCATCCTTGGGCTTCTGTACTCTGTCTTGGGCAATTGCTTTTCCTCTACTCTGACTTCTACCTCTGCCCCTTTGACCTTGCTTTCGGGCCAATTTCTCTTCTGCCTTTAAAGCAACCTGATAAGCATCTTCCACATTCCTGATTGTCATCATGCTCATCTCATATTGAATGTCATATCTCAGACCATTCATATATCTGGTGACCTTTTCATCATCACTCTCATGATGACCAACTCTAATTTTTAATTTGTAAAAATTTTCAGTGTATTCCTTCACTGTCATCCCTTTTTGTCTCAAATTCTGCATTCTTCGAAACAGATTGATTTGATAATATTAGGGTATGAATTTGGATTTCATTTTTGTGACCATACTATCCCAGCTTTGGATTCTTTGCTTGCTTTCCAATGCCTGTCAACCTGCAGTTCATCCCACCACAGTGCTGCCTGCCCTTTCAGTCTGGTGACAACATGTTTAACTTTCCTGTCTTCTTCGATGTCTTCATAATCAAAGTATTTATCTAGAGCTCTAAACCAATCTAGCATCTCTTCAACGTCTAACTTGCCTTCATACATCGGGATGTCCATTTTTTCCCTGGCACCTATTCTCGCAACAACTCTGAATAGACATTCTTCTGCAACATCTTCGGCTACAACTTCTTCTCCAGCTCCAGCCTCATTTTCACTTTCGGCTTCACTGGTATCTCTGGCATCAGTTGTCCGTCTCTCTGTTGTCTCCATAGCGTCTAATCGAGCATGAAGTTATCTCATTTCCTTTTCCACGACTGGATCGGGCATAGCTCTCTCTTAACGTCTTCTTGGCGACATTGTCTCAATCTATCCATGCATAACTCAAATCGCAATTGTCCTTTGTCTTCCCTCTACAGAAAACAAAATTTGTTAGCTAAGCTCTGATACCACCTGGCACAACACCCCTACCTCAGCAGGTTCTTTTTGACCTCTCAGTCTAAGGATCATCCGTAATCTCCCTTTGAGTCGAAATGACTCTTTGATTCCTAGCTGGAATATTCACACTTGGAACCATAGGTCCTTCTAGGGTCTATGCCTATAACACACCCACTACCTAATATCAAAATTTTCTTTGATTTCTCAGTTAAAGAGACTCCCCGGGGCTTGTAGCAGGAAAATGCCAATCCCCGAATCACAGGTCTTCTACTTACCTACCCGATTCTCTATACATAATCGAGGTCTTACGTCCCATCTGAAACAGGCATGCCAACCACGGGTACGTCCGCTCACAGGGTCTTCTTCTTCTCGCCCGAAGAATTTCAAGGTCCTTCCATTTCCTTATCGAGAAATCTGGTCACACAGTTCTCTCGCGCGATCCCCTTTCCTTGATTTATCGGGGAATCAGAACTCGTGAATTTGTGATTTCAAAGGTTGAACGTGGGGTTCTTAGAACCCTCGAGACCCGAAGGTCAGTAAACTCGCTGAATTTTCCCCGAGGGATATCACTACTCGTAACCTCGTGATTCCTGTGGCCAAATTTGCGGCCCTTTTCTTGCGAGTCTCCGATACACGATCCCACGGGCAGATCCAACGGTCTTCCTGCGATCTAGATCCAACAGTTATTACCTTCTCACTTCTTGCATACTCGTGACTTTGAGTACCCAATACTTGGGCTCTCACCCTGCGAGCTCCCGAGTTCGCAAGATCTTCCTGATCTCTGCCACCTGTCCTCCCCAGATGGATGACTCACAGCCTCTTGCCACTTTGCTTCTTCGCGATCCCATGTTTCGTGAATTTTAACACCAAATACTTGGGCGTTCACCCGGCGAGATCCCGAGTTCGCGATATCTTCTCGATCTTTGCCACCTGTCCTCCTCGGATGGACGGCTCAGATCCTCTCGCAGCCTCACTTCTCGCGACTTGGGACATCCAACTTTTGGATTCCCGTCTCGCGAATCTCCGAGTTCACGAGTTCCCTGGATCTCTGCCACCTGTCCTCCTCGGATGGATGGCTCAGATTCTCTCGTAGCCTCGCCACTCATGACTTGGAGCGTCCAAATTTTGGACTTCTACCCCACGAGTCCCGAGCTCACGAGATCCCTGGATCTTTGCCACCTTTCCTCCTTGGATGGACGGCTCAGATCCTCTCGCAGCCTCACCGTTCTCGACTTGGAGCGTCCAACATTTGGACTCTTACCTCACGAACCTCTGAGGTAGCGAGGTCCTATTCACGAGGGCTTAACCCTCATTTATCTCCCTATAGATTTAACGTCTGTCGGGTGTCCTGGCTAAGATCTGATGGTTCAGATCGGTCCCGATGCTGTGCCCTTTCCCACTGCTCTTTGGACGTGGACAAACCAATGGTCCAGATGTTCTCAGGGAGTCTGAGGTTCTACGAATCGGATCTCCTCACTACTCACGAAGATAGAGGAAAAAGGGTTAAGGAAATTTATGTTCTCATTCATTCCTACGATCTAACGGTCATGAATGACAGCAGATTCCCTGACAGGATCTCATCCATCGATCAATACTTATCCTTATGCAGCTACTTCGGGATTTCGAAGAGGACCATTCCTCTTCATACAGGGTTGCTAAGACTTGCACACCCAAGTCCTTTTCCTAGGGTCTTGGTAAGCCTTTCTAAGGAGGGAATCTCCATGCAGAGGTCTATTCCGGTCCGTTCCTGGATACATATAAGGAAAAACAATTTCCCGAGATGGGCTGGATACCTGACTTAGTTCGACCTGGGCATGATTAGATTCATTTTTATCGACGTAAGTCGTGCATGGCTTCCTCTATTACAAGCGTATGTCCATTAGTTATTATCAAACACTGCACAAACATTCTTATACAGAGATCATACATAATTTCACAGTTCTAGGACATATACATATACATATATATATATATCATTCTATAAATTTCAAGATACAAATATGTAAAAACACTTATCCGAAATAACACCAAAAATGGTGCAACTGCTGAGAGGGGTGCTTATTTCCACCCAACCGTAGGCTCAGCGACTCCCAACGGATTTACCACTAGCCACCCTCAAGCTGAGACCACGATGCTCTGAGACTGCATCTCTCTGTCTGCCAGTGACCAAGAGCGAAGGTTGCAATCCTCCCTCTCTGCTATCACTCACTCTACGTAATCCAGAGTTCCCCTCGCGTCCGCGCCCTCAATTGTTTCTGCCATACGCCTTATCCTCTCGTGAGGTTTTGCGTGTGGCACGATTACCCTCGCGCCAATCAAGCCTGATAGCTCTATGGATGGGCGGCTTACCATCCCATCCCTCATCAAGACATCCACCTACCAGCCTGTGAGGCATTGAATTTCAGGGCCAGTGCACTGCTTTTGGTTCTCCGGACCAGTGGAGTCCAAATATGTTATTTTTAAATTCTCGGTGGAAGTTAACACCACCTTTTTAGGAGCCTTCCACTGCCATCGTGGTCTCTTTTCTGCACACCCCCTCATCAGCAGTCCTGCAATAAATTCAGAATGTTATTCACATTCATTGACCTCTTTCTGTAGGTCCATTTACATCACATGTTCATACTTATGAGTTTGCCATAGTCCTCGGCCAGTCTAGTTATATTTACAAACTGGGGGAAACAGGGTGTTACAATTCCCTCCCCCTTAAAAGGAACATCGTCCTCGATGTTCTTATCTACTAACATGAATTATATGTACAAAAGTAAACAAAATTGGATATGCCTGTCTCATGGCATCCTCCATTTCCCATGTAGCCTCATCTGGGCCAAAATGTTTCCATTGCACCTTGACCTGTGCAATGGTTCTGTTCTGGAGCTAGGTTTCCTTTCTGTCCAATATGCATTGGGGTTCTGGTAGAAATTCTCCCTCCAGTTCCACCTGGATCACAGACCAGTCAATTATATGATTAGCGTCATGTACATATTTCTTTAATAATGAAACATGGAAAACATTATGTGCTTTTACTGTGGGAGGAAGTGATAGCCGATAGGCTACAGGTCCCACTCTGTCTAGAACCTCGAAGGGTCCACAATACCGGGGTGTCAATTTGGCACAAGCTCCCATTTTCAGGGAACTTCTTCTGGGCTTAATTCTGAGATATACATGGTCTCCTATGTTGAACTCTCTCGGAGTTCTCTTTTGATCAGCGTAACTTTTCTGTCAGTTCTGAGCGATCTTCAGATTTTGTTTTATCTGAGCTACTTGCTGTTCCATTTCTTTCAACATATCAGGTCCAAAAGAAATCCTATTTACAAGATTACTCCAGCTGACTGGAGTATTACACTGTCTACCATAGAGGACCTCGAATGGACTCATCTTTAAGGATGCTTGATATCCGTTGTTGTAGGCTAATTCTACCAATGGCAGGTAGTCTTCCCATTTCCTGGGTTGATGCATTACATGCATCCTTAACATATCCTCTAATATCTGATTCACTCTTTCTGTCTGTCCATCGGTTTGGGGGTGATAGGCAGTGCTAAACAACAACTTGGTCTCCAAACCCATCATCAGTGATCTCCAGAATTTGGAAGTGAATTTTGTGCCTCGGTTAGATACTATCTCTCTCGGCATGTTGTGCAGTCGGAACACCTCTTTCATGAATACCTATGCGATATCTATCGCCTTGCAGGTCGACTTGACAGGGATGAAATGAGCAGACTTTCTCAGTTTATCCACCACTACCATAATGGCGTCATTCTGTTTGGTTGAAGTTGGTAGTCCACTGATAAAATCCATGGAGATGGTTTCCCATTTCCATTCTGGAATGGGTAAAGGGTGTAATAGTCCTGCTAGGTGTCGATGTTCTGCTTTAACTTGTTGGCATTCTATGCATTGGGCCAAATATTTGGCTACATCCTTCTTCAATCCCAGCCAATAGAATTGTTTTCGGGTGGCAGTAATCATTTTCTGGTATCCTGGGTGACCAGCGTAGGGTCTTTTATGTAGTTCATCCATGATGAACCTCTTCAAGTCGTCACAATTGGGGATGTACAGTCTATCTCTGTAAGTGAGCAGGCCTTCTTCGGTCGTCTGATAGCCTTCATATTTTGCTCTAGCGGGTTCTTGCTGTAGGTACAGGGTCACATTTCAGACAAATGGATCTGTTTCTTGTGCCTCTTTGACTCTGTCCTTGACATCTGTCTCATAGGTACTCACCGCTGCCGGGTGAATTGTTCTCATGCTTCTGCTAAGGGCATCGGCCACCCTATTCTCCTTCCCTTTGATGTGTTTGATTTCAAAATCAAATTCGCTAAGGAGGGCCATCCATCTAGCTTGTCTAGTATTGAGCTTGGGTTGATCAAACAAA
>ML781014.1:357666-369284 GCA_009831015.1 Picea engelmannii | reverse complement strand
AGTAGGTTTCCCACCAGTCCTTGACATGGGGGGCGGCTTTGAGGAGTGCGAAAATAATCTTTTCTCGATCGGAAAAGTCATGAACCGAGAAATATCCTTCTAACAGATTCAACCATCTATCTATGACATCTGCATCTATTTGGACATCAAATATGGAAATGTCAAAGTTTACTTGTACCTTAAAAGGAGTGGCACCTCCAGAGTGGCTTCTGGATGTCGATGCACCACCAGTCGGAATCCGTTGAAGAATCTGGGTAAAGTTGTCCATCATTGTGTTCCTTTGTTTCTCGAGGGCCTCCTCGAGCAACATTTTGATAGGATCTCCTGCTCCCTCATCTTTCTTTTCTTCCCCCATGGGCGTTCATCGGGGTTTGCGAGGCTGATCTTGCAAAGGTTCAACCAGATCGAGCCCCAACTCCTTATACCCCGATCTCATTGGGGACATGCAAAGAAGGATCGAGAATGAGCAGATCGCTCTGATACCACTGATCCGGATTTATGTAGGAAAACAATGAAATACATAAATACACATAAATGCAGAGAGGCAGCGAAAATAAGACTTCATTTCATTAATAACAAATGACTGAAATATGCTTATAGACAGAATGGAAATAAACTAGCTAGGGCACTGGTAGCTTATCTCTGAGAAGAGATGTGGTTGCTACTCGCATCCGTGAGAAGATGATTACAATGAGGCTCTAGAGGCCTTTTTACAATAGATGAGAATGCCAAAATTCATTGACATTCAAAAACCTAACCCTAGGAGATGAAGCGCCAAAAGTCATGTGGGCCCTGTTTGGGTAAGTTAGTACATCAACTTCCCGGGGTCGTAACTTTTGCATACGATCTCCGTTTTAGGCGTGTGATAGCTTGTTGGAAAGGTATCATCGAGGAGATTCATTTTGGAGGCTCAATTATGCCTTTGTCTATCATTGAGAACCTATATCTCAAAAAAACCTTCATTTAGGCCCTCAAAATGGCCCCGGAAGTTAAAACCTGCTAAAAATAGTAAATTGCCAAATTTGCTAGAAAACTATTTTGAGCCAGTCAGAAAAGGTGGGTGGCCACTGATATCCACCTGGATCAGCCATCGCGGTCCCTTTTTTGCACACCCCCTCATCAGCAGTCCTGCAAAAAATTCAGAATGTTATTCACATTCATTGACCTATTTCTGTAGGTCCATTTACATCACATGTTCATACTTATGAGTTTGCCATAGTCCTCGGCTAGTCTAGTTATATTTACAAACTAGGGGAAACAGGGTGTTACAATGCCTCTGCAACAATTACAAGGCATGAACCTCCACTCCACGTGACCAACCGACGTGACCACAACCCTTCTCGAAAGGTGCTTCAGGTTTCACGACTTCACAATTCCTGTTATGAGTCCGTCCGACTCCTTCGATCCCCAAAACCCCAAAATGAGTAAACGGGTCCTCAAATCCTCCCTTATATCTCAACCATATGACCTTAGTCACATCCCGATGTTCACCTCTGAGCGGGTTGGGATTTCGCGACTCATGAATTCATGAGACAACTTTTTCTCCCTTTTCTCGAAGTCTGAACTTGTGACTTCACCTTCCCAGATCGACGATCTTGAGCTTCCCGCGATCTGACGGTCCAGATCCTGTCAGGATTTCACATATCACAAATATCAAATTGTGAACTCCTCCAATATTCCAACTCTCGAAAAGCCGAAATCTCAAAGCTCTAGATCAACGGCTCTCACTGATCCCAATCTGACGATTTCTATCCTTCCTAAGATTATGAATGCATAAGGAATCTCTCCTTAACCTTTACGTTGATCTGCAAGATCCAACGGTCCATGGAAATTCGGCGATTCTCCCTCCAAGAATTTCAACCATCCATTCATCCCCTCAATGACTCTCAGTCAAGGAACTCAACGTCTTTTATCCTGAACTTAGCTTCTGCGAGGCGACTTCACTCTCTCATCTTCCCCTCAAACTCTTCGAAGTCTCTACCCTTCCTAATATTTGTTCCGATGCAAAGTAAAGGATTCTAAGGAACTCTTGCATGCACTCCTTGCGACATTCACAGTAACCTCTGGTTATTCAACACCTCCAACTATGCACACTCCTTGCAACAACAATTCTTCCACCACCTGCTTGGTTGGTAAATTCTGAGAATTCAACCGACCTGCACACACCTTGCATGGATCTTGTGCTATAATTGCAATTTTGCTGGTATAAGAACAACAATATCTCTCTTGAGCTTTATTTCTGAGATAAAAACTCAGAATCTCGTCAACGCACCCCTTGCGGACTTTCACTGTACTCTTTGCAGGAATTCTCAGGAAGAGAAACAATTGAAACTTATACTTCTCCTCTCATGTACTTCATACATTCAACATGAAATCATGAGCATACATACACATAGCATTGAAACAAATGCATAACAGAGAATACAAAACAACTGTGAACATACCATTCAATAGATGCAAACAATAACCATGATACACCATAGAATATGATCAAATCATTCTTATATTAATCCAAGTACTTCTGTACATGGGTTCAATTGCAACAACTATCTACTTAAACAACTTCTAAAATATTCGTTCTTCTCTTCTCTCTCTCGCTCTACAACTTCTAACTTACAATGAGAATAATAAAAAATCAATACAATACATACGAGAGAGATTTTTAGAGTTTTCCCTCCTACAACTCTAACTATATAATCGAATTAAAATCTCTGCATCTACTTTACATTTATTACATTAATTGCCTCCAACAAACAAATGAGAGGAACTGCTCAAGATCTGTGTTACAACCTCCAAATCATAAAAGCATATCTATCCTTTCCAGATATTACATTAATGTTTTATCTTTCAAATTCAAAACATTCTCAAAATGTGCATTGGTGCGTTTCCAGCTGTCCTCTGCTTGTGCTATATTTGCTGTCTTGTGATGCTCCTACATCAGATGAGTACATATATTCGAAAATATGTAGCAGAATGTGATCTATGTCAAAGGAACAAGAATGAAAATGTGTCGACCCCTGGGTTACTCCACCTGTTACACATTCCCAACCAAAAATGGGAATAAATTTCATTGAAGGACTACCCATATCCGATGAAAAAGACAAAATATTAGTAGTAATAGAAAAATTAACCAAGTATGCACACTTTATTGGAGTAAGGAAAACAGATTCAGCAAAACAAACAACTGAAATATTCTATAAAATTATTTACAAACTACATGGGTTCCCTAAGGTTATCGTCCACGATAGAGATGACAAATTCAAAGGGAATTTTGCAAATAGATCGGAACCTCTCTCAATATGAGCTCATCTTACCACCCTCAAACAGATGGTCAAACAAAAGTTGTCAATAAATGTTTAGAAACCTATCTTCGTTGTTTTATCTCCTACAAACAAAATAAATGGTTTCAATGGTTGCACCTTGCTGAGTGATGGTATAATTCTGCTTATCATACATTAGCTAAAATGACACCATTCCAAGATCTTTATGGTTACGAACCTCCATCATGAAAGGATTTGGCTAGTAGCCACATACAGTTGCATCAGTAAAAGACCATTTAGACGAAAGTCAGAAAATCCTTCAGTTACTCAAAGAAAACTTAACAGTTGCAAGGAATCAAATGAAGCAACAAGTTGACCAAAAGCGAACAGAAAGAGAGTTTGAAGTAGGAGACTGGGTATTTGTGAGACTTCAACCTTACAAATAGTTATCCCTTAAACAACATGGGAAGAATAAATTGGCTCCAAAATTTTATGGACCATATCAAATAAATATAAAAATCAGTCACGTAGCTTACCGGTTGGATTTACCAGATAAAATTTGTATCCACAACATTTTTCATGTATCATGTCTAACGAGAGTCTTGGGGAAACAACAAAAGGTGCAAACTATACTTCCTATGTTGGATGAGGAAGGAATAATCATTTTAGAGCCGAAAGCCACCATTATTGCCACACAGGAAAAGAGATAACATTCTCGTGTAATCAAGGAATATCTGATTAAATGGAAAAATCTACTGGAAGAAGACACAGCATGGGAGTGAGAGAAATTTTTCCATTTACATCCTTCCTTACCATTTCTTTGAGGACAAAGCAAAATTTAAGGGAAGGGCAATGTTACAATAAATAAATAATATAATATAAAGACATTAAAATAATAAATAACGTAAAATTAAACATTAATGTAATAAAAGGTCATGACTAAAAGTCATGATTCTTCATAAAAAACATAAAGGGCATATATATATAGGCATGACCTATCTTTGTAATATCATCATATTTTTACAATCAATTATTATTATATATCATATTATATATTCAGAGTGAAGTTGTTCATTAAGAAACCCTTGTGTCCTTCACAAAAATACTTGAAACTTTTGATGATAGGTTGCCTGACACTTTGAAGGAAACCAAAGAAAGGATTCCCAAACATGGCCAGCACAAGCTAGGCCAGGGAGAATACATGAAGTTACAGTCATGAATTGTAGTTGCCCAAACATATTAACAATATTATTTGTATCGCCTTCCAAATTTCAGGTAATTGCAACCAATAACATTAAAAATACATACTCTTATGCAATGTAGGGCGATGACTTCGTAATTGAAACCACGGAGGAAGACCTCCATATTGGTTACAGGTACGACTATCAAGTTGTCATCAAACATAGGAAAAGAATGGGGAATACCCCAAGATCCAGTTTCTAGGATAAGGTAAATAAAAATCAATCCACATTACTCTTTCATTACTTATAAAATACATTCATGTTTGATATTGTCCATAAATTTAATGTGTTACTTTTTTTTAATCAGGGGAGAAACACTATCAACGATCCCATTAGTAACAGAGAGCAGTGCATTGATAGTGTAGTGCCACAACAACATGGTTCTCCTGAGAAGCCCCATTCCAGTGGGGTGCAACCCCATGATGTTCCTACTACTAAGGCCCACGATGGTAATATGGATGTATATTAATCATATACTTAATAATTTTGTAGTTATAAATTTTGTACTTCTATTTTTTTTACTTATACATTTACAATTGTGTCCTTATAAATTCTGTGGTTTCAATGACAGAGAATGTCGTACTTGAGGCTCCTCCATATAAAGAGGAGAATAGGGAATCCATTCCAATCATGTCAACTAGTGCACCAGGTAAATAATTACATTGCAGAGGTTTTTTTTAATATTATTGAACTACTTCAATGATATTTAAAATTTGGCCATATACATTTAATGTTTTTTTGTTATTTTTAAGCAATGCCTCCTCACAACGGTCTGCACCCCATGAGTACAAGAATAGGCGTGATCTGCATGAGATGACTCAAGAACAATTAGATGCTAAACAACCCCCAAAAAACAAATTCCTGGATGTTGATGATTTAATTAAGAAATGGAAAGCACATAAGAGGCCTAAAAAATGATGATGTATAATATTATTATAGGACAGATTGATGTACATATAGCTAGTATACTTGGAACATTTTTTGGATGAGAAACCTCATTTATAAAAACTATTTTTATGACATATGCCTTTGAATGAATTCTTGCATACATTTTGTTTCATTTCCTTTGAATGAGTTATTGCATACATTCTTGTACTTATGTTAGTAAAATATGAAATATAGATGGTTAGTAAAATATGGATAGAGAGAAAAAAAAAATCCAACTCTATTAATTTGTAGTACTTATGTTCAAAGAAAAATGAAATCAAACAACCTCATACATGTTTTATCTTAGCTTTCTTGCTTATCTTTACAATCTTTTTTTATAAATTTTGAATATTTTTAATGCATATTTTCTACTAGAATATAGATTGGACATTGGGGAATTGAGAGTGATGTGAGGGTGGGGGAGGGGCCATAAGAGATTCCACCTTCACATGGTTGGACCTGTTCAGTAGATAGTAATTTATTGGACTCATTTAATCTTGGAGAAAACCTCCCTTGATCCAAGGAACAACAATATAGTCAATGTTGACTTTGTTGTTGCTCCTTCATATCGAGGGAGGTTTGCTCCAAGATTAGACGAATCCAATAAATTATTCTCGAAACAAAGAGAATATTATTTAGGAGTTCTATTTAGTTATATATAGATTTCATTTTTAGTTTGTTATCATCTAGTAAATCCATGTTTGAATCTAGGATGATGAGGGGCTAGTCCAAAAAGAAGGCTTATAAGGTGCTTGGAAGCACTGTCAAGGTATGTTCTGACATTCTCATAAAAATGCATCTTAGAGCAAATAATTCTACCAATATGAGTTGTATTCATTATATATATATTTATGGAGGTTGACTGATTTGGCATTGTAGGTGTTAGACAAACATAATGATGGATGAGTTGCGATCAGGGGAGGCATGTTATTCAAATCATTTTAATGACTATTTAATTTGAAGATGTTTCAAGTACCTTGAATGGGAGCTCATATGTATTAAATTTTATTGTTTCTTGATCATTTTAATATTTATATATTTGAATGATTTCTTGCATTGATAGGTTGGCACCCAATATAAATTATAAGACATGAAGAAAATCACCAAGGATTGGGAAACAAAAGCAAAGGGTTACACAAAGAAGTTAGAAGAAATATTTTGGTGTAGATATTGGAGGTAACACATTGGCCTTCATATTTTTGTTGATCTACAAGCCTTCCTTTCTGTGTTTGTTGATATATAGCCTTCATTGTGTGTTACCAAATGGTTTAAAAAATAGCTCTTTCTTTATAGTTATAGTCTTTATTTCAAAGACCACCATGGTTAAACAAAAATCCAGTTATGTTGCAATAATAAGTTGTCAATCTAGGGCTTGTAAGCTATTTTTGTTGTGGATATGTGCTTCTTAAACTTTTTATTTTTATTAGGACAAACATAAAAAGTCCAAGCTTTAGAAAAGACTATAATTAAGGCCTTAGATAAACATGTGTGATGGTTATGGTTTTTTTTTTATGTTCCAAAGAAGCATAGGCATTTTAATATAGGAGTTTTTTAGGACATAATTCATGTATATTTTAGTTTTTTATTATTTCCTAGTCAATAGGACCATGATCCCTCATATTCAAAGTTTCAATTTGTCTTGCATGCTTCCCAATGTGGACCATGCATAATTTCCTTAATCCTTTCCAGTTATCTTCGAACCTCTTCTTCCTCTCCCTTGGGATCATTAGATACTAAATAATTCCCTAAGCCATTAATCTACTATCAAAATATTCCCTAAGCAATCCTCAACATATGACTAAAGTGGGGAGTGGAAATAACTCTTTAAATCTGTTACAAATAATGCCTAGAAAAGGCCATCTTTTGCTAGTTGAAATATGCCCTAAGTGACAATGACAACAAGTCCATTTGTATCATGAAAATGTGTGACAAGTATGGTATGCCTGAAAATGATGCCTCATACCCCAATGCTTCTATATGATTGTCATTCCATACTTCTAGCTTGAATCATATTGAGATATATGTCTTTACTCCTACAAAATTTCACAAAGGTTGATATCCGTCTATAAACTACTGCTAGAGTGATGGAATGTCATCCTTGGTTGTACTCGTGTAGACCACATGTGAAACCTTTATCTTCCCTTCAAAAAGCCTTGGACTAGCTAACAACTGGGAATAATTTGAAAAACTCTTCTCATATAAACGGATTAGGGATACAAAAATGGAGGAGATGCATACAATTCAAGTGGAATTAAAGGAATCGAAATAAAATTTCTCCAAATTGCAAAAGGACAATGAAGAGCTAAGAAAATGTATTACGAAGAAAAATGATGAGTTTTCCAAGATGCAATCCCTTAATGAATCACTCATTAAGGAGGTTAATAAATTAAAGCAAGAAAATAATAGTAAATCAAAGTGGGAAAAGGATGAGTCAAGGGAAGATTTGAAAAAGAAATATGAAGAGATATGTAGACTACGAAACCATAATAAAAAACTATTGGATGAGGTCAAGAGATTGAAAGAAGAAAAGAAGCATTATCAAAATCAAGAAAAAGAAAGGATCTTGGATGAAGAATCTACCAAAAGACTTGAAAAGGAAATTTGCAAGAAGGTTGAAGAATCCATAAATACTAATGAGGTAAAATCAGAAATGCAATCTAGAATTGAAGAAGGACGTCAAAATGTGATAAATGGGGTGACATTGCAGCTTCAAAAAGAGAAATAAGGCAAGATTCAAGCAGGTTGCCAGAAGATACTTGAAGAAGTTGAACTCCATCTAGAGGATGTACATGCAAAATATGATGGTATTATCTCCAAGGCTAGAGTAATCAAAGACCAAACAAATATGATCGAGGATGTCATTGTCTCTAAAAGAAGATAGATGAAATGCATGTGCAGAGTGAAGGAAGACCGTCAAATGTGAAACCATATCAACACCCTCATTACCAGGAAACATTTCAAGGAAGACAAGAAGGATGATATCAACATTATGAAGGAAGAAGATGTAATACTTGTCAATATTCATGGAATAATGCATCACCAAACTATGTTACAGGTATGAACTAACTGAGAGGGGGGGGGGTGAATCAGTTAGTTTAGATTATTAACCATTTCTCTCATTTTTAACTTTGAATCATTAATCTTAGTGGCAGTGAGTCTTTACTGTGAAATCCAGAGTTATAAACATAAAGCAGATAGTATAAAGAACAACAATCACACACAGCATTCANTTCTCTCATTTTTAACTTTGAATCATTAATCTTAGTGGCAGTGAGTCTTTACTGTGAAATCCAGAGTTATAAACATAAAGCAGATAGTATAAAGAACAACAATCACACACAGCATTCATTCACAAGTATGAGACACAGGTTTTTCAAGAGGAAACCCAACCAGGGAAAAAACCTCGTCTTCTTAAGATGTTCAGCAAGCTCCAACTTCGTTACTTCTCATTTTTATGAGCACCAACTCATGAAGGCTACAACATCTGATTGCCAGCAACAACTGGCTGAGAGCACCAACTCCCACAGAATCCCAGCACCCACTGGGTGGAAGCACTGACTTCCTTTTTACTTCAGCACCAACTGAATGAAGGCACCAACCTTCAGATTCTACAAGCACCCACTTGCAGAGAAAGAGACATGCGTCTCCCTAGCACCACCCTACCACCCTAATTTGTCAAAATACATATTGCTTAAATCAACTTGTTCATTATGATCTAGCTTGCTTACCCTTTTTGCTGATCTTCTCTGTGTTCTCCACTGTTTCTGATCTGCTGTTTTGCCTCACTGTCCTCTGTAGGCCATTCTCAGCTTCTTCTCCTGTCACGCAGATTCTCCTTGATTTCTCACATCCAGAGCGCTCCCTCTTTCTCATATCAACAAAAACAATTCATCTCTGTTATAGCGCATTATATAGATTCTCCACATGCAGAGGTTTTCCATGCGTTTCTCAACTCCAACTGCAGTTTCCCTTTCTTTCATTCTTTCTTCTACTTTTCGCATGCCAGTATTCTCACTGATTTTCTGAACTGACTCTATGCATGCCTCCTCTACGCATGCCACATCATGCAACGCTGTGTTCCTCCTGTCTTAACTGCCAGTCTATTTTTAGACTAAATGTCTTTCTGCTTTTCTCATCTTCAACTGTAGTTTCCCTTTCTTTCATTCTTTCTTCTGCTTTTCGCATGCCAGCGTTCTCCCTGATTTTCTGAACTGGCTCTTTGCATGCCTCCTCTACGCATGCCATATCATGCAATGCTGTGTTCCATCATTTGTGTTCTAGCTTATGTGTTCCAGCTCTGTTTCAGCACTGTGTTTCAGCATCTATGTACCAGCATTTGCGTTTCAGCATCTGTGTTTCAGCATCTGTGTTCCAGCATTTGTGTTTCAGCATCTACGTTTCAGCATCTGTGTTTCAGCATTTGTGTTTCAACATCTACGTTTCAGCATCTATGTTCCAGCATTTGTGTTTCAGCACTTCAGCTTCTATGTTCCAGCATCTCTTGTGCGTGTTGACAACCTTGACTGCTCCATAGCCATTGACTGCTCCATAACCAACCGACTGCCATCAATGACAACCTTGACCGTCTTCGTTATCTCCTGTGTTCCATCATTTGTGTCTGTGTTTCAGCATCTGTGTACCAGCATCTGCGATTGTTGTTTCAGCTTCCATGTTCTAGCATTTGTGTGTGCTCCATAACCAATCGATTTCCATCAGTGACAACCTTGACTGTCTTCGTTATCTCCCGTGTTCCATCATTTGTGTCTGTGTTTCAGCATCTGTGTACCAGCATCTGCGATTGTGTTTCAGCTTCTATGTTCTAGCATCTCTTGTGCGTGCTCCATAACCAATCGATTGCCATCAATGACAACCTTGACCATCTGCGTCATCTCTGCTATAGCCATATTTCCAACAATCTCCCCCTTTGGCATTGATGGCAATATGTCTTTCATTTCTCCCCCTTTGACATCAAGGGCAAAGGATTAAACTGTTCTCCTCAATTTCCCCCTGACTTTGTGCACTCAACAGTAATACCTGGGAAAGATATCAGTTTTGATATCTATGTATGTTCGCTTGCTGCCATGTTACCTTGTTCAGTAACCATGCTTCTTGTGAAAAGATCCTTTGGACCTGTTCTCCTCTAATCAATCATCTATGCTCAAAAGGAAACTCTTTGCATTTGCAATCTTCTTCGTTCTGCTGTACATCTTCAGTTTTGTGCATGTCAAAGATGTTTAGAGCTATGCTCCCCCTATCAGGATAACCCCAAGAACCCGGTTATGAGGAACCAATCTGGAATTATCTCAAAATCATTTGTGCTCTCTCTATGTTAGCTAAGAGGGTAATACACGTTTTGTCTTCCTACTTGCAGCAACCTGTGCAGACATCTAATTTTGCTCAAACCTAATTCACAAATTTCCTTCATAGTCCTCAATCTTTAATCTGGCCTCCATGCTGCTCTCAAACAGTCTTCTTATGCATGAGGTATGCCCTGTTTTGAATGGCTGAGGATACTTGCCTTTCATATAATCCAATAAGCATCATATGTTTCAGATTCACGTTATAGATTCACGTTTATTACTTCAAGAACACTGCTTATAAAAATGTCCATCTTTGTTGCTCATGACCAAACTCAACACTGCTACACTCATATATTCAATACTGGTGTAAAGACCAAAATGTCTCTTTAGGTGATATGTTAAGCACACGCTCCCCCTGACAAAGTGCAGAGGCTAGTTAGAGAAGGGTAGGACACCCATCTTTTGTCTGAGGTATTCAAACTGTGTCTTGGGTAATGGTTTGGTAAATATATCAGCAATCTGCTCCGTGGAGGGAATGTACTGCAACTGTACCACTTTATTGGCAACCTGATCTTTTAAGAAATGGTACTTCAGAGGTATATGCTTTGTCTTGGAATGAAGAACTGGATTCTTGGAAACACTAATGGTACTAGTATTATCACAATGAAGAGGAATGGGTTCTTCATATGTTACCTTCAAGTCTGCAAGAGCTTGGATCATCCATATTACCTGAGTAAAACATGCAGTAGCTGCAATGTATTCTACTTCTGTGGTAGACAAAGCTATAGAACTTTGCTTCTTGCTTAGCCATGCAACTAACGAATCACCCAAGAAGAATGCACCTCCACTAGTGCTCTTTCTCTCATCTACACAATTTGCCCAATCTGCGT
>ML781014.1:327173-353273 GCA_009831015.1 Picea engelmannii | reverse complement strand
AGATTATTAACCATTTCTCTCATTTTTAACTTTGAATCATTAATCTTAGTGGCAGTGAGTCTTTACTGTGAAATCCAGAGTTATAAACATAAAGAAGATAGTATAAAGAACAAAAATCACACACAACATTCATTCACAAGTATGAGACACGGGTTTTTCAAGAGGAAACCCAACCAGGGAAAAAACCTCGTCTTCTTAAGATGTTCAGCAAGCTCCAACTTCGTTACTTCTCATTTTTATGAGCACCAACTCATGAAGGCTACAACATCTGATTGCCAACAACAACTGGCTGAGAGCACCAACTCCCACAGAATCCCAGCACCCACTGGGTGGAAGCACCGACTTCCTTTTTACTTCAGCACCAACTGAATGAAGACACCAACCTTCAGATTCTACAAGCACCCACTTGCAGAGAAAGAGACATGCGTCTCCCTAGCACCACCCTACCACCCTAATTTGTGAAAATACATATTGCTTAAATCAACTTGTTCATTCTGATCTAGCTTGCTTACCCTTTTTGCTGATCTTCTCTGTGTTCTCCACTGTTTCTGATCTGTTGTTTTGCCTCACTGTCCTCTGCAGGCCATTCTCAGCTTCTTCTCCTGTCACGTAGATTCTCCTTGATTTCTCACATCTAGAGCACTCCCTCTCTCTCATATCAACAACAACAATTCATCTCTGTTCCAGCGCATTATATAGATTCTCCACATGCAGAGGTTTTCCATGCGTTTCTCAACTCCAACTGCAGTTTCCCTTTCTTTCATTCTTTCTTATGCTTTTCGCATGCCAGTATTCTCACTGATTTTCTAAACTGACTCTATGCATGCCTCCTCTACGCATGCCACATCATGCAACGCTGTGTTCCTCCTGTCTTAACTGCCAGTCTATTTTTAGACTAAACGTCTTTCTGCTTTTCTCATCTTCAACTGTAGTTTCCCTTTCTTTCATTCTTTCTTCTTCTTTTCGCATGCCAGCGTTCTCCCTGATTTTCTGAACTGGCTCTTTGCATGCCTCCTCTACGCATGCCATATCATGCAACACTGTGTTCCAGCATTTGCGTTCCAGCTTCTGTGTTCCATCTCTGTTTCAGCACTGTGTTTCAGCATCTATGTACCAGCATTTGCGTTTCAACATCTGTGTTTCATCATCTGTTTTCCAGCATTTGTGTTTCAGCATCTACGTTTCAGCATCTATGTTTCAGCATTTGTGTTTCAGCATCTACGTTTCAGCATCTATGTTCCAGCATTTGTGTTTCAGCACTTCAGCTTCTATGTTCCAGCATCTCTTATGTGTGTTGACAACCTTGATTGCTCCATAGCCATTGACTGCTCCATAACCAACCGATTGCCATCAATGACAACCTTGACCGTCTTCGTTATCTCATGTGTTCCATCATTTGTGTCTGTGTTTCAGCATCTGTGTACCAGGATCTGCGATTGTTGTTTCAGCTTCTATGTTCTAGCATTTGTGTGTGCTCCATAACCAATCGATTGCCATCAGTGACAACCTTGACTGTCTTCGTTATCTCCTGTGTTCCATCATTTGTGTCTGTGTTTCAGCATCTGTGTACCAGCATCTGCGATTGTGTTTCAGCTTCTATGTTCTAGCATCTCTTGTGCGTGCTCCATAACCAATCGATTGCCATCAATGACAACCTTGACCATCTGCGTCATCTCTGCTATAGCCATATTTCCAACAAACTAATCTTCAACAATCTATTATCAGTAATAGAGAAATGCTATCCCTTTTTAACCACATAATATATTTGTTGTTAACTTTATGATCAATTTACCAATATCATTCAACAAGTGCAAAATAAATGAACCATGAACAATGAGAAATCACACACATACACAATACACCAATACTTTTACGTGGAAACCCAATGTCGTATAAAACCAAATAATGTTTTTTCTTATATGTCTTTAAGAATTACATTCATTGGAAGCACCAACTTCCTTTGTTCTCTAGCTGCAACTGGAAGGAGGCTCCAACCCCCTATATTTTTAGTATACAACTTGAGGGAATCTCCAACTCCCCAATTCTCTAGCTACAACCAGAAGGAGGATACAACCCCCAGTATGTTCTTCGGCTACAAGCACCTATCCTTTCCCCGTTAAACCACCTTGAAATATAAGTGCCAAATGTGAACAACATGTCACTATTACTACTAACCTCTGTTACTATCACTACTAACCCTTGTCACTGTCTTTGATCCAAATCTGCCACTGACCTTATTCTTCTTCAAAAATTGCTTGGAGATCTGTGACCTATATATAATGCAACACACCAGTATCCACACTTCTCTTAACTGCAACTCATGGATGCCCGCGACCTTCTTTACTGCAACTTGTGGATTACTAGTAACTCTCTCAACTTCACTATTTTTTCCTTTGTCAATCATATCTGATCATATATGTCACATACCCTATGCCAAAATTATATATCACGAAATGAAGTCAATAATGCCTCATCAACCAAGTTCCATACATAAACCATGAACCATTCATCAGATATAGGAAACCCTTACATCCATCATACAATAAACCCTAACTGTAATGCAACCTCAAACTATACCAGTATGTTCACTAACACTCTTCAACCAAGATGCCTCAAATATGCTCCAAAATCACAAGATGTACTATAACAAACAATCTCATGGAGCGTTCCAACCATAGCAAGGCAATACACCATAAATATACCACTGTAGATCTACCTCATACAACAAGTATCAACCAACCTACAAACCCTTAGGGGTACAAGATTTATCTTCCATGATCAAACCCTAGGCCATTACCAATAACCAACTACAAAAATTATATAACATACCTTTTAATTTTTGTAGAAGTTTATGTTGTACCATATAATTGTCACACTTTCCTGTAGTCACTTCTCAGGCCTACAACTTGTCATTGATGATAGATCATATATTCCTTTTCATCTTTGGCAACATATCCATTCTTTGTCTTCAGTAAGCCCATGGGTATGCGCGCTTTGTCCCACTATGGCCCATGGATGTCCACTCCCTTATAGTACTGCAACCTGTGGATGTCTTCAGTAAAACCCTAGTTCAACACCCACAGTCTCGATCGTTCGTACCTACAACTTTGTCATTGCTTCAGACTCACTGCTATAGATTTTTCAATGATACCCGCCCATAAGAATTCACAAAAATAGATATTCAATATGCTCAATAACATCTAATAGGAGACACTTTCTCTCTTATTTATATTCTCCAAGCAACTTCCTCAAGGGGTTATCTTCTAACTAACTTTACACAACTTTCTTCTTTTAGGGATAACCCACTTCTAACCACTTTTTCCACTTACAACCACTTTATCCACCAATAGTAAACTCACCACTTCTAGTTGTAACTAATTTATTTTTAATTATTTTTTTTTTGCAACAATTTAACCCATGATTAACTCCTAGTTACAACCACTTTGGTTGGTAAACTTATTCTAGGAGCTTCTAGAATAAATTGACTTCTTTGACCTTCTACAGGCTTCTAGATAACTCATGAGGGTTCTCCAACTTCACATGGGCATAAATCTCTAACCATGAGAAGTTATGTGACATTCCACATATCACCAGAAATGGCATGAAATGTACTATCCATCTAGAATAGTATCACTTGCAAGTGCACTGATATTCATTACATTATTCCTCAACCAAACTTGGGTTCCTTAACCACACTGTTGGGGATACCAGAATTTTTTATCGTACTTTCTTCAAGGGTTTACATCAATGAAAACCAACTCAATTAATAAAGAATATCTCCCTTTGGAATTGATGGAAACACTTTGATGAAACATTGATGTCATATTGCTCGTGCTCCCGCTGCGACCATCCCTGCCCCTAGAAACATGCCTCTGTGCTCTCTCTCCAAGCATCTAACTCTCTATCCATGCATATGATGAATATTTCCCCATTTGAAATCAATGACAAAGATAAATTCTTGTTAGGGTTGCTTCCCCTAACTAAACATTCCTTGAGGCTGCTCCCCCTGAATGACCTCTTCCTGAAACTGCTCCCCCAAACTGAACTGTCCACTTTATGGTGCTTCGTCGTGTAAATATAAGACATATAAGAATAACATTCAAAAGTCAATGTGGGGAAGAAACTATGGCAAGTTTCTGACGAAGATACTCAAACGATTCCCTTGGAAGTGGTTTTGTAATGATGTCTACAATCTGTTCTCTGGTCCCAACATACTCAACTCGAATGTTCTTCTCTGCAACCCATTCTCATAGAAAATGATACATTATTAGAGTGTGCTTCGTATTGGAGTGCATCATTGGATTCTTTGAGATACTGATGGAGCTTTTATTATCACAATATATCATAATAAAATCATCATATTCAACCTGTATCTCTGTCAAATTTTCTTTCATCCATAGAACCTATGTACAACATGCTAATCCTACACTATACTTTTCTTCGGTTGTAGACAATGATACAGATGATTTTTTATTGCTTATCCAAGATACCAAACACTCACCCAAGTAGAATGCTTCTCCAGTTGTACTTCTTCGATCATCAATGCAACATGCCTAATTTGCATCTATGTAGGAAATAAGTGATAGATCCTTTCCTTTTGGATACCATAATCCAAAATATTATGTACCCTTGAGATCTCTGAATATCCTCTTACTCAACTTGTATATCTGTTGGTTATTTGGGTTGGTTTTGATTGATTTCAACCCTTGAAGCAAGTCCGGTATCAAATTCTGGTAGCCCCAACAATGTGGTTAAGGAACTCAAGTTTGGTTGAGGAATAATGTAATGAATATCAATGCACTTGCAAGTGAGACTATTCTAGATGGATATTACATCTCATTCCATTTCCGGTGATATGTGAAATGTCACATAACTCCTCACGGTTAGAAATTTATGGCCATGTGAAGTTGGAGATGCCTCATGAGTTATATAGAATCTCCTAGAAGCTCAAATAAGTCAATTTATTCTAGAAGATCCTAGAAGAATTTTACCATTCAAAGTGGTTGTAACTAGGATTTAATCATGGGTTAGGTTGTTGCAAAAAGAAAATAATTAAAAATAAATTAGTTGCAACTAGAAGTGGTGAGTTTACTATTTGTGGATAAAGTGGTTGTAAGTGGACAAAGTGGTTAGAAGTGGGTTATCCCTAAAAGAAAGAAGTTGGGTAAATTTAGTTAGAAAATAACCCCTTGAGGAAGCTACTTGGAGAATATAAATAAGAGAGAAAGTGTCTCCTATTAGATGTTATTGAGCATATTGAATATATATTTTGTGAATTGTTATGGGAATGTATCATTGAAAAATATATAGTAATGAGTCTGAATAAGTGACAAAGTTGCAGGTATGAAGGGTTGAGATTGTGGGTAATGAACTAGGGTTTTACTGAAAACATACATAGGTTGTAGTACTAGAAGGGAGCAGACATCCGTGGGCCATAGTGGGAAAAAGCATGGATACCTGTGGGCTTACTGAAGACAAAGAACATATATGTTGCCAAAGATGAAAAGGAAGATCTAATCTATCATCAGTGACAAGCTGGAGGGCAGAGAAGTGACTACAAGAAGGTGTGATAGTGATCTAGTACAATAGAACCTTCTACAGTAATTAAAAGGTATGTTATATACTTGTTGTAGTTGGTTATTGGTAATGTCCTAGGGTTTGATCATGGAATATAAATCATGTACCCCTGAGAGTTTGTAGGCCCGTTGGTACTTACTGTATGAGGCAGATCTACAATGATATATTTATGGTGTATTGGATTTCTATGGTTGGCGCACTCCATGAGATACGTTTTTATAGTACATCTTGTGTTTTTGGAGAATATTTGAGGCATCTTGGTTGTAGAGTGTTAGTGAAGATACTAGTACAGTTTGAGGATGCATTACAGTTAGGGTTTACTGTATGATGGATGTAAGGTTTCTTATATCTGATGAATGGTTCATGGTTTATGTATGTCACTTGGTTGATGAGGAATTATTGAATTCAATTCTTAGTATATACTTTTGGCATAGGGTATGTGACATATATGATTATATCTGAGACCAAAGTAATGAGTTCCAGTATCAGGTTTAGCAATGACAGTTGAAAAATTAAAAAATAGTGAAGCTGAGAGAGATACTAGTAATCTGTGAGTTGCAATAAAGAAGGTTGTGAAAATCCACGAGTTTCAGTTAAGAGAAGCACAAATACCTACGTGTTTCAGTATATACAGGTTGTGGATCTGCAATAAATTTTTGAAGAAGAATCAGGTCAGTGACAGATTTGGGTCAGAGATAGTGACAAAGGTTAGCAGTGACAATAACAAAGGTGAGTAGTAACAGTTACATGTTATTCACATTTGGAACTTATATTTCAGGGCGATTGGACATGGAAAGGATAGGTGGTTGTAGCCACCTTCCGTTTGTAGCCGAAGAACATATGGGGTTGTATGCTCCTTCTGGTTGTAGCCATAGAATTTGGGAGTTGGAGCTTCCCTCAGGCTGTATCCTGAAAATACAGGGGGTTGGAGCCTCCTTCTAGTTGCAGCTGGGGAATAAAGGAAGTTGGTGCTTCCAATGAATGTAATTCTTAAAGACATATAAGAAAAAGCATTATGTGGTTTTCTCCCACATTGAGTTTCCATGTAAAAATATTGGTGTACTATCTATGTGTGTGATTACCCATTGTTCATGGTTCATTTATTCTTCACTTGTTGAATGATATTGGTAAATTGATCATGAAGTTAACAACACTTATATTTTGAGGTTAAATAGGGATTACATTGCTCTATTACTTATTCTTTGCCTCTCCCAGTAATTGAATAATTGGTATCAGAGCAGGATCCTTCAGGAATCAATTTAACCACTAGAAGGTAGATCATGGAGAGAAACAATATGTATAAAAATGAAATACCATAGTTTGATGGACACAACTATGCATTCTGGAGTAGAAGGATGAAAACATATGTACAAGATAAGGGATTTGATGTTTGACAATCAATACTATATGGATATAAAGAACCTATCGTTCCTCCAACAAATGAAAATGGAAGGAAACTTTGTCTAAATAATTCAAAAGCCAAAAACGCTATCCTGAATGGTGATCTGGTTGATTCGGTATATGTCAAAGTTATGCATTGCATATCTGCAAAATGGTTTTGGGACAATATTCATAATTTTTATGAAGGATACACAAAATTCAAGGCAACAAAGCTTCAAACTTACATAGGTCAATTTAACTAGATGAAGATGAAGGAAGATGAAAATATTGTAGCTTACTTTTTACGAGTTGATGAAATAGTGAATGCAATTAGAGGATTGGGAGATGAATTTGATGAATCTATAATTGTTCAAAAAGTAATAATATTTCTTCCAATGAGATTTGATCCTAAGATCTCAGCATTGTTGGCATAGGGGCAGACCCAGGGTTCACTCTAAGAGCGCACCAACAAAGCCCTAGCTATTGGCCCTTTCGGCAACACCTGTGAAGCAGATGCAGTCTCACCCGAAGAAGCTATGAGGGGGTTGCAGGACAAAGATGTCTACAACCAGGGGAATATCAAGTGGATCTTGTATAACAAAAATCAAAACATTAAGATATCTCTCATTAGCTAGATCTATTTTGCACAGTTATAGATCTGATCTAACACAGTAATGCAAATAACAAGATAACAACAACAAATATCAGAAACATCAATCACACATCCACAACACAAGGTATACATGGTTCACCCTCTCTCTAGGGCTACATCCATAGAACTGTTCTTATGATTTATTAAGGTAAAGCATACAGTTCTTATCTTCACTCTCAGCTAGCATATCTTCTTTCTTCTCTCTCTTTCTCTCCCCTTTCCTATGCACCCAGCTGCAGGACTTGATCTTCACACACAACTGAAGATATTACAATACAATCCTCTCTCTCAACAGAGCTATAGCAATACTCAATGACCAACAACAAAAACAACCCGACCGAGGTCCTCTTGACCTTTATTTATACATTACAATCACTTACCAACAGGCTTAGGCCGAAACCTAGGTGCCAAAACCCTAAATTCCAAAACCCTAGGTGTCTAAAACCCTAGGTCAACTTGACCCTCTTTTTCTGGGCTTTGCCAGCCTGTCTTTCCTTCCTTATCGCGTGGTGCTCCAAAGCATCCAATGGTGGATTTTCCCACTTTCTGAGTTGTTCTCATTCCATCCCCCCTGCTGATATGTCATCCTCTATCTCCTCATCCAATGGCTTGATTTTCCGCACTTCGCTCCATCTTTTCTGCTTTTTTTCTCACTTCGACCCAGTGACAGTCACTGTGTATCACACGAAGCTCGCTTTTTACCTTTTCTTCCTTTTCCTTCACTTCCTTCCATAACCAAGGGCCAACAGACCCCCAACACTCACCTGTGACTCATCCCGAGGCACTTCATATCTAGTTCCTCTGTGTTTCTTCGACATGGACTGCGCAGTGCAACCTTTGCTTTCCACGTTATGCCTCCTTCCCATTCTTGTGCAATCTATTTTTTTCTGTGTCTGGTACCCAGTTTCAACTGCACTTGGTACCTAGGCCCTTTTCCCTTTTCTTTTATTGAGAGCTGCGAGGAAGCTGGTTGTCGTAATACAACTTCAGCCGACTCCCATTAACCAATCCTTCTTTCCATTCTCCATGCAACGTCTTTAGCTGCGCAACTCCTCCTTCTGTGACATAGGTGATCTCATATGGTCCAATCCAATGCGTTCTGAACTTCTCATGGTGTTTTGTAAACTTATTGTCATACATTAGCACTAAGTCACCTTACCTGAATGCCTTCTTCTTGATGTGCCTATCATGATAGGCCTTCTCTCTCTTCTTCTAAACTTGTTGATGGGACCCAACAATGAATCTGTCTTCTTCCAGTTCAACCAACTATGCAAGACTCTCGTGAACAGTGCTAGTATCATCCATGTCTATGAACGCAACAATCCTTAAGCTTGGTACCAATTATTCCATTGGGACAATAACTTCAAGACCATAAACCAACTTGAAAGGGGTCTGCATTGTTAATTTCTTGCAATTTGTTCTATAGGCCCATAGTACTGCAGGTACTCTTAAATCCCAGTCATCCCTGTTCACACTGCAAATATTCGTCAATGTTGTTTCCAAGATCTTGTTGAACACTTCAACTGTCCCATTTTCTTGTGGATGGTAAGGTGTACTCCTATGATGGTGGACTACAAATTCTTCAGTCAGGGCTTCAATTGTCTTATTGATGAAGTGTGTACCTTGATCACTCATAAGGATCTTGGGGCATCCAAATCTGGTTATTATGTCATCAAATATAAAATGCGCAGCTGTAGTTGCACTACAGTCCTTGACTTCTCTGGCTTCAGCCCATCTGGTTAAGTATTCAGTCACGGCGATGATGTAACTCGCTCCTGTGTGCTTCCCTGGTGGGTTTATAGGTCCCACGAAGTCAATGGACCACTTTTCAAATGCTTGTAGGGTCATATGCAGTGCTAATGGAATTTCATCTCTTCAGGATGGTTTTCCAGCTCTCTGGCATACATCACATGCTCTGGCATATTCTTTAGAATATTTGTGTAAGGTAGGCCACCATAGGCCAGCTCTCAGGACCTTCTGCGTAGTTGCTTTCCCTTCATAGTGTACTCCTGCGATGCCCTCGTGAGCTTCTGCGAGGATCAGTGGTCGCTCTATCTCCATAACACACCTTCTTAGTATCTCATTAGGTCCCATTTTGTATAGATGACCAACAATAAATGAAAAGTCTACAACGCACACCACTAGTTGTTTCTTCTAGGGAATTGTATTCTCACTTGGAGCCATTCCTGTTGACAAGAACTGGACGATGTCTTCGAAGTGGTCATCAATATTTCTAATGGCGAGTAGCTGCGCATCCGACAATGTGTCCTCTAAGATGGTGGGTTCTTTGCCATGTTCCAACCTCGACAAGTCGTTAGGGCCCTTGTTCATTCTTCCTGGTTTAGCTATGATTTCAAAGTCATATTCTTGAAACAACAGAAGCCATATACAGATTCACCCCCCCAACACTGGCTTGTTGACTAGGTACTTCAATGTGGAGTGATCTGTGAACATTTTGAAGTGTCCTCCCAACAAGTAGTAGCAAATTTTTTGCAGCGCATACACCATGGCTAAACCTTCTCTCTATGTAGTGGTGTAATTAATCTCACCTGTAGATAGCTTCCTACTGGCAAATTCTAATGGATGATCAATGTCCCCTTCTCCGGGTTGTGGAAGTACTGCTCCTAATGCAATAGAAGATGCATCGACATGTACATGAAATTCCTTGTTCCAATTTGGGAAAACTAGAATGGGCACAGTGACCATCTTCTGTTTCAGTGTGTCGAAGCTCTGTTGGCATTCATCTGTCCAACCAAACTGGAAGTCCTTCTTTAAAAGATTCTCCATTGGTGCTGTGATTTGGGCATAGCCTTTAATAAATTTCCTATAATAGTCGGTATGTCCTAGCGCAATGCGCAGTTGTTTGACTAAAGTAGGTGGTGGAAAATCAACTATAATTGCAATCTTTGATGGGTCAACCAACAATCCTTGTTTGCATACAATATGGCCTAATAGTACACCAAATGGTGAGAAGAAGATGTACTTCTTCATATTTAAATCAATTTGACACTGCCTTCCCAATTTGCAGTGATGAGGCACAGCTCCGCTTGAAGGTACTAGTTGATAGGAATCATGTCCAGTGTGTTAATGAATTGGTGCACCCATTGTTCTCAAGGAATGTCTCTCTAGGCCTCTTCGCAGCTTCACACATGGTCCTTTGTGAAACTTCGACCTATGTACCTCACTTCACATCTTATTACTTGTGCTGAGAACCACATTGTCATCAAAGTTTGACATTGTGTCCAATCTGTGATGTTTCTTTTGTTCTTCCCCCACCATCTTGCTGGTGTGGCTTTCATGGCCTCATCCATTGCCAACAACCTCTGTTGTGTTGGTACACTTGTCTCAAACTATGATAAGAAGTTTTCTAAGGATTTTAGCCCATAAATTGTGGGTAAGTTACTCATTGTTGTGCTGATCCAGCGAACCTCTCTGGTTAGTCTAGCACATCTTCTGGTAGAGACTTTATTCATCTGGTTCTGCCAATTCTCCAACACTTCTTCTGAGTCTGATGAACATGCACTGTCACTTCACCAGCTTAGATTCCCATTGGCTATATTATTGATATAATCCTGCTATCTGGATATTAGTTGGTAGATGTTTTCCAGTTCATACATGTGGTCTTCTTCTCTGATAGGTTCTGTGTATCGAGGACCCTCATCTGGATCTAAAGGTGCAATGACCTGAAGGCCATATTTTTCAAATGTCATACGCCTCTTCTTTAGATCGACAGTAGTATAATTGTTGAAGGCCCAATCAATTCCTAATAATGCAGGGTAAGGGCAGCTGTCATCAACAATTTCAATTACCTCAAAATCTGCAAAGGTTCTAACTCTGTCGATGTCCACAGGGACATGTTCCAACTGTCCAAATGGGCTAACAGCTTGCTGATTGGCCATGCGAAGTCTGATAGGGGAATAGATAAAATTGGGATTTCCCATTAGTGCTCATGTTTGCTTCGTCATAACATTGACCTCCGACCCTAAGTCGAGGACCACATAGTCTATATCATACTCTCTTATCTGAGCATTCAAGTGTAATTCTTTATTTGTCCTTCTCTTCTTACCAATCTGGTGTACTACCCTATTCAGTAAGGGGTCTATATTTCCTATTTCATACTGTTTGACTAGATTTTGCAGTTCTTATATATCTTTCCCATATTTGAGCAGTTCTATAAACATATATAAGAAACTTACAAGTTTACTCACCTCTTTTCCCTCTTTGGGTGAAGCAGACTGATAAAATGCATGAGGCATTCCATATTCTCTTATTTCTGGTTGTGTTTTTGAAGAAGACCCTTGATCTCCATTGAATTATTTCCTGGGTCTACTCCATGAGGTTCAACATATATTAGTTGTACTTTTGGGTTCTGCTGAGCTCCTCATCTTTCTTGAAGCTTAGCCAACAACATAGGACAGTCCTCAATGACGTGCTCAAATGAGTTTCAATAACTGCAAGTGGTACAAGGGTTCTGACAATCCCTTGCTAGATGTCCTGGTTGCACGTAGTTATAACATATTATTTTTCCTCAGCCTTGGCCCATACCTCCTCCTTGTCCTCGTCCTATGAATCCACCACGAGGATTGAAATTTCCTCTTCTCGGGGAGTTACATTGTGCACTGTTTCCTTCTTGATGTACTTCTCCTTGGATCTTATATATGTCTCTTGATCTTTCATGCATCAGGTCAAAGGCCCTACAATATCTATCATCGTGCCCTACGGACTTATAGAATGTGCAGTACAAGTTTGTGGGTGTCTGAACATACTTCTGCATATAGTATCACTCACCAGGGCGATGTTAGTTTCTGCATACTTCGCACCAGGGCATATTAACTTGCTTCAAGGGACTCGACGCTCCTAAGGCCAAATATTCATGAAACAGGGGACAATATTCTTTATCATGACCTTTGGATCTGCATCTTACGCACCAGATATCTTCTCTTTTTTCCTTCCCCTTGTTCTTCTTCATGTCCTCGACCTGTAGAGATAAACTAGTCAGCTGGCTCAAGATCTCGCTCATACCTGAGCTAGATTCTCCCATAGGTGTTGATTCAAGCTTCATGGCAATCTCCAAAGCTTTTTCTTGTGAAGCAATATTCTGCTGCATCAGGGGAACTCTGATATGTGGTAACAATGCCGTGATGAACCATTCTTTGTTCTTCTCATCTGGGATCTTAAAAGTCAATCAGCCTGTTAGGGTCTTGAATCTTTGGTCAAACTCACAAATAGGTTCAACTACTTTTTGTTTGATCTCCTTCAACTCGGTAATACACCGTGACTCCGATTTAGGTTTTTTAAACTCTGCAATTAGTGCGTTCTTGATCTCATTCATTGGCTTAGGCTATGCAAGTCCTTGAACAAGCTTCATTTACTAGCTCAATGCACGATCCCTCAGTGTAGTGCTGAACTGGTTTCTTTTAACATCTTCATTGGTAATGTTAATAATATTCCATATGGCCTTGCACAAGAACCAGTGTTGGTCAAGATCTTCAGATCCATCTCCTCTAAAGATAGGGAGCCTTATCTCATCTTCCATAGAGTTGCCTAGGTTTCCTATCTGAGTAGATGTTGAACTGCTAGTAATAATACTCTGCGGGCTCTGGTGATTCGGGATACTCTGATGATTTAATGTTTTTGAAACAACAGGATGATTGATATTACTTACTTCAGTGTCCTGTGCAGTTCTTGAGGTTTCTGGCTCATTTTGATGAAGTTCTTCATCTGCTTCTTCCTCTTCTCTAGGGGTTTCTATGTGCTCTTTGTCTGTCAGATCTGCCTCTTCTCCACTATAGAAACCTTCTTCCCTGTAGTTTTGCTTAAACATGTTCTCAAGGTGAACTCCTCTAAATACTCTTCCACTACGTGTATGTCCAGCTTCCATGTCACTGTCGCTGTCTGAATTTATGAACATTAGCCTTTTCAGATCTAGCCAGTCTACTATATCTTTAATATGTGGTTTTCATGCAAGAGCATCTTGATTCTTAACTTCAGAAAATGCAAAAATCTCCCTCGGGGTCCCTTGAAAAAGTATCTCTCATCCTGGCTATATGATTATGTTCTGTCAACAAAAAATTCGGTGATATACCCTCCAATGGTACTATCAAAATAGTGATCTAAGGCTCGAGATACAACGTTATCAACTCTCTTGACCTTTTGTATCAACACCGACGCCCAAACCACATGAGGTCTAGATCTGATCTCGAACTATGTGTTAGCTAACCTAGCCAACCACTCGTGTAGCTCCTGATGGATTCCCCCAAAGAAGATCTCGTGAATGTCAGTGAATATGTATCTTTGTAGCCAATATTCAGTACTCAGCTTAGAGTTCTTGTTCTTGTCTTCAACGAAGTCCCTCTCTTGATCCTCTATCCACTTTTGAATCTCTATCTTCGATGGGAACCACCTTGACATTCCCTCACGAAGATTCCCATCCTGACAACGGAACCATCTGTTGGCACAGGGGAAGACCCAGGGTTCACTCTAAGAGCACACCAACAAATCCCTAGCTACTAGCCCTTTCGGTAGCACTTGCGAAGTAGATACCGAAGCAACTATGAGGGGGTTGTAGGACCAAGATGTCTACAACCAGGGGAATATCAAGTGGATCTTGTATAGAAAAAATCACAACATTCAGATATCTCTCATTAGCTAGATCTATTCTGCGCAGTTATATATCTGATCTAACATAGTAATGCAAATAACAAGATAACAACAACAAAGATCAGAAACATCAATCACACATCCACAACACAAGGTATACATGGTTCACCCTCTCTCTAGGGATACGTCCACAAAACTGTGCTTATGATTTATTAAGGTAAAACATACAATGCTTGTCTGCACTCTCAGCTAGAAGATCTTCTTTCTTCTCTCTCTCTTTCTCTCCCCTTTCCTGCACACCCAGCTGCAGGACTTGATCTTCGCACACAACTGAAGATCTTACAATACAATCCTCTCTCTCAACAGAGCTATAGCAATAATCAATGACCAACAACAACAACAACCTGACCCAGGTCCTCTTGACCTTTATTTATACATTACAATCACTTATGGAAAGCCTTAGACCGAAACCTAGGTGCTAAAACCCTAGGTGTCTAAAACCCTAGGTCAACTTGACCCTCCTTTTCTGGGCTTTGCTAGCCTGTCTTTCCTTCCTTCTCGCATGGTGCTCCAAAGCATCCAACGGTGGCTTTTCCCACTTTCTGAGTTGTTCTCAATCCATCTCCCTTGCTGATCTGTCATCCTCGATCTCCTCATCCAATGGCTTGCTTTTCCGCACTTCGCTCCATCTTTTCTGCTTTTTTTCTCACTTTGACCCAGTGACAGTCAATGTGTATCCCGCGAAGATCGCTTTTTACCTTTTCTTCCTTTTCCTTCACTTCCTTCCATAACCAAGGGCCAACAAGAACTATAATAAATAACATATATGGATTCGATAAGCATGGATGAGCTACATGGAATATTCACAACTTACGAAATGAGAACAGAACAAGAGAATCTATTTACAAAAGAAGAAACATTCAAAGCATCCAAGAAGTCAAAGAAAAAGGGAAAGAAAAAGGCAAGGTTAGATAGCAGGAGCAGTGACATCTGAGAAGATGATGAAGAACTAGCCAGCTTCGTCAGAAGACTGAAAAACGGAGCTGACAAATATAGAGGTAAGATTTCATTGATTTGTTTTAATTGTGATGGTATTGGTCATTTCTCTATCAAATGTACCCATAAGAAAAAGAAAAGGAATGAAGAAGATGATTCAAATAGAAAACAAATATACAAAGGAAAAAGGACCAAAAAGAAAAATTTCAAGAAAATCTTTTGCACCAAAGAAGACAACAACTCATCAGACGAAGATGAAGTCAGTGAAAGTGATAAAGAAAGGGTTATATTCATGGCAGTAGAATATTTTGATGAAGAAGGAACCGAACAAGAATATGAAGAGGAAGAAGTTGACTACAGAGAATAATTGTTGAGTTCCATAGAAGTTATAAAAAGGGAAAAGAATGAAAACAAGTCACTACAGGCAGAACTAAAAATAAAATAGGAAACCCAAAATCCCAACTCCGAAGAACTAGAGAAGATGATCACTAAATTAAAAATCAAAGTTGAAGAAGACAAAATATTTGAAGAAGCACTCAAAGAATGGTTGGAAGAAAATGACAGGATCATTGGAGGTTTGGAAGTAGAGACTATCACATTGAGATAATACTTTCAAAAGAAAAACATGCAGAACAACTCCAAATATTTGGACAAGATTATTAACATTCAAAGGACAAATCATGACAAGTACAAACTTGGATACAACTATATAGAAAAGGGATCAAGCTCCAAAACAATATATCAAGAAACACAACCAAGAATCTATGTAGAGACAGTTAGAGGAGACAAAAAGTTTTACATGGAAGATCATAGAGACACTTCTCCACCTAGAAGATTCAAATTTCAGAATCAACTACAGTCATAAACAAGAAGGCCTCAAGAAGAGGAAGGGCTCAAAAGAGTAACTCATTTAAGAAGATCTACAACTCCCAAGTATCAAACCATTTTAATCATTTTATTTTATTCATGTAACAATTTTGGACATAAGACTGTGAATTGCATATCAAATAACAGGAACATAGACAACTGTGAAAGTTATGCACGAAATGATTATTCAAGAAGGCCCAGTTAAACACATAACATAAGCCACAACATGTTTGAATCCTTAAGTAATGATATGGAATGCTACAAGTGTAACAAATTTGGACACATGGCCAAAGATTGTAGACTGGAAGTTCCTCCAAGAGAATAACAGTAGAATAACAACAGTCACAGATAGGAACCTCAAAGAATATGGATAAGAAAGTAGAATCAGTTCAACAATGAAGAATGCACACTTTCTCTACAAACTAAACACAAGAAACATGGTTGGTATGTTGACAGTGGCTACTCAAAGCACATGATAGGTGATAAGGACATGTTTCTAACCTTGAGAAAGGAAATATATGGACCAGTCTCCTTTGGAAACGACGACTCGGCTAGAATCATTGGAAGAGACACAACCAGAATTGGAAATAAGGATACCAAGGTAGATAATGTTCTACTAGTGGAAGATATGAAACACAACATTTTTAGTGTAAGTCAAATGTGTGACCAAGGTCACAAACTTGTGCTTGATTCAAAGAAGTGTGAGATAAGAAAAGAAGGTTCAGGCATATTGGTTGCAACAATTGTAAGAACTTCAAGCAACATATATGTATTAAGTGAAATTGGAAATGAAAAGTGTTGTCTAGGAAATGAAGATTAATTTTGGCTATGGAACAGAAGAATGGGTCACATAAACTTTGATAACCTTGTCAAAGTCATAAAAAAGGAATTAGTGAGATAAATTCCCCAGATCATGATTCCAACCAACACATTATGCATGCATTGTCAACAAGCAAAAAAAACCAAGACCAACTTCAAGTCAAAGGAAAAATCCACAACAAAGCTATTGGAAATTGTGCATATTGATCTAGTTGGAACAACTAGAACAAAAGGGTTGAAAGGTGAGAAGTATTGTATGTTATTGGTTGATGATTATTCAAGGATGACTGCAATTTGTTTTCTCAGGAAGAAGTCGGAAGCATTCGAGAACTTCAAGATATATAAGGAAATGGTTGAAAATGAAATCAATTCAAAAACCAAATGTTTGAGATCAGATAATGGAGTTACTTCAATGGAATTTATGGATTTCTACAGAAAGCATGGGATAAAAAGATAATTCTTCATTGCTAGGACACCACAACAGAATGGAGTCGTAAAAAGGAAGGATATGATAGTACAGGAAATGGGTCGAACTATGTTAATGGTATCCAAGTTGACATATGTCCTTTGGGCACATGCAGTGCATACGACAGTTCATATTCAAAATAGAGAATTTCTTAGAAAAAATAGTGGTACAACTCCCTACAAGCTATGGAAAGGAATACCAATGAATGTGAATCACTTCAGAGTTTTTGGAATCAAATTCTACATCAAAAGAGAAGATGGAAGAATGGGAAAGTTAAATTCTCATTTGGACAAAGGCGTACTTGTTGGGTAATCGAGCACAAGGAAAGCATACAAATGTTTCAATCTAAGGCTCAACAAATTTGTGGAAAGCATCAATGTGACGGTTGATGAGACAAGTGGATGAAAAATAAAGGAAGAAGAAAAGGAGTCAATGGAACAGGTTCAAGAAGAAGAAGCAGAGGAAGAAGAAGTAGCAAAAGGGGAAGATGAAGAAGATAGTTAGAAGCAGAAGAGAAAAAACAACAAGATATTCAAGTATGTAAAGGATACGCCAAGGTTGAAGGTATCAACTTTGAAGAGACGTTTTCCCCAATTTCCAGAATGGAAGCAATCATATTGATCCTCTCTTATGCATGTTCCAAGAATATTAAAGTGTATCATATGGATGTGAAATCAGCCTTCCTGAATGGGAATCTAAAAGAAGAAGTCTACATTGAGCAACCATAAGGATTTTAGTTTTCAGAGAATGAAAATTATGTTTACAGGTTGAAGAAGGCCTTGTATGGCCTCAAATAGGCCCCTAGAGCATGGTATTCCAGACTAGACAAATATTTACGACAACAATGGTTTAGGAAAGGAAATGTAGACAACAACCCTTACATCAAGGTAAATGAATATAGTATTTTGTTAATTGAAGTTTATGTTGATAATATTATCTTTGTAAGTCATGATGACAGGATGAGCCATAATTTGCAAGGGATATGCAAAATGAATTTGAAATTTCATTACTCGTAGAATTATCCTTATTTTTGGGTCTTTATATATGTCAAAGCAACCAAGACATTTTTATCTCTCAAACCAAGTATATCAGAGAAATGCTAAAGAGGTTTGGAATCGAAGATTGCAAACCAGTCAATACTCCTATGCATACCAGTTGTAAGTTAAGTAAATATGATGATTCAAAGTATAGAGATTAGAAGCAGTATAGGTCAAAGATTGGAATCTTACTATATGCGACATCATCCAGACCAGATGTAATGCAGGCAGTTGGATAGGTGGCACGATTTCAAGAAACACCAAAGGAATCACATGTTCTAGCAGTAAAGAGGATATTCAAATATTTCAAGGGTACAAAAGAGTTTGGATTATGGTATCCAAAAGGAAAGGATCTATCACTTATTTCCTACACAGATGCAGATTGGGTAGGTTCCATTGATGACCAAAGAAGTACAAGTGGAGCAACATTCTACTTGGTGAGTGTTTGGTATTTGGGCTAAGCAAGAAAAAATCATCATTATCATTGTCTGCATCCGAAGAAGAGCATATTTCACCAACAACATGTTGTACATAGGTTCTATGGATGAAACAAACTTTGACAGATATACAGGTTGAGTATGATAAGCTTATTCTGATATATTGTGATAATACAAGAGCCATCTGTATCTCAAAGAATACAATGATGCACTCCAAGACGAAGCACATTCCATTCAAGTATCATTTTCTATGAGAATAGTTTGTAGAGAAGAACATTCGAGTTGAGAATGTTGGTACCAAATAACGGATTGCAGAAATCTTTACAAAATCGCTTCTAAGGGGAGCCTTTGAGTATCTTTGTCAAAAACATGGCATAGTTTCTTCCCCATAATGACTTTTGAATGTTAGTCTTATATGTATTATATTTACACGAGGAAGCACCATAAAGTGGACAATTTAGTTTGGGGGAGCAGTTTCAGGAAGAGTTCAGTCAGGGGGAGAAACCCCAAGGACAGTTCAGTTAGGGGAATTAGCCCCAAAGGGAAGTTATCTTCGCCATTAATTTCAAAGGGGGAGAGATTCATCAGAGGCATGGATAAAGAGTTATATGCTTGGAGAGAGAGCATAGAGGCATGTTTCCAGGGGGAGCGATGGTTGTAGGATGTTTCCAAGGGGAGCGATGGTTGCATGGGGAGAATGAACAATATGACTTTAGTATTGCATTAGAGTGTTTCCATCAATGGCAAAGGGGGATATTGTTGATTAATTCGGTTGGTTTTCATTGATGTCAACCCATGAAGCAAGTCCAATAGAAAATTTTGATAGCCCCAGTAGTGTGGTTAAGGAACTCAAGTTTGGTTGACGAATAATTCAATGAAGATAAGTTCACTTGCAAGTGATAATATTCTATATGGATAGTACATATCATTCCATTTCTGGTGATATGTGGAATGTCACATAACTCCTCACGGTTTGAGAGTCATGGCCATGTGAAGTTGGAGAACCCTCATGAGTTATCTAGAATCCCCTGGAAAGTCAAATAATTCAATTTATTGTAGAAGATCCTAGAATAAGTTGAATTCTTTGACCTTCTAGAGGATTATAGATAACTCATGAGGGTTCTCCAACTTCACATGGCCATAACTCTCTAACCGTGAGGAGTTATGTGGCATTCCACATATAACTGGAAATGGAACGACATGTACTATCCATATAGAATAGTCTCTTGCAAGTGCAATGATATTCATTACATTATTCCTCAAACAAACTTGAGTTCCTTAACCACACTGCTAGGGCTACCAAAATTTTCTACCAGACTTGCTTCAAGGGTTGACATCAATGACAACCAACCCAATTAATCAACATGTGGATGTATCTTGATAATGACTAAGTCTTCATGATGATCACATGGACATGGTGAATGAATGATATCATCCTTTAATCTCATGGTTACATCTCATGCTCTTAATTAAATTCTTGTGGTGGCATTCTATGTTAAGTGCCATTGATATATGATTCACATGGGAATGAAAATTTTCTAGCATTTACATGATTCCATGATTGATGTTTCCTTGAGCTATTGAAATTGAGTAAGTTCCATTTATTTATATTTTCCGAGCATAATCACATTTTATGAATAAGCACACTTGTCTAAGTAATTCACTATCCAATGCTTGTTCAATTTTATTGGTTTGACAAACTATTCACATTCTTTACACTTGTGTTACACCCTAAGAGTGGGTAGTAAAAAACTACTAAGTTGAGTTAGATAATTCCCCTCCTTACTCAAATACCTAACTTGACTTGTAGGGATTCCCCATTTGACTAGGATACCCTTTCATATATTCTAAAGAGTGGGGAAAATCCACCGAGGTGACAATGGGTGGCTTGCCTCAGAGTTTCCTCTAGGATCTCTCATTGGGGTTAATACTTTTCCCTCTAGGAAAGAGTTTGAGCTGTAAAATCCATTTACTAAGAAATCAGGAGCCTCTTGTTCCATTGTTTTCCTATTCTAGCAATGGATTTGATAATTACCAAGTGTCTACTCTCCACAATGGGTATCCACAAAGGTGTTTCCTACTTGCAACATTCCAAAGATATTGTGTAGTCAAGGAGCTCACAGGACCCTCCCATGAAGATATTTTGGGCCAAGTGTTGCAAATCTAATTTTCTCATGTGACTTATTAGGTTTAAAGTCATTTCATTGGTTATCTTACAATAAATTGTTGTTTCCCCTAATTTACGTCTCAAATGGTGAATTATGCATCCAATTCATGTTCAATTTGCTAATTTTATTATGTTTAGGTGAAACTGACAGGTTTATTATGCTTTCTTAACATCTTTGTCTAGCAGTAGTCTTCATAATAGGGTAATAATGTGTTCTAGTACCTCTGTAACTCAAAACCCTAACTCCACCTTAAAACCCACACTAAGACATACTTGTTGACTTTGATGTAAAGAGTCATGTTTGATGTTAAAATCATATTTTCTTCAACTTGCATGGACATTTTCGTGAAACTATATCTAGATGTCCAACTTCAAAGAAAATCCTACATAGAAAGGTTTTATTCTCATACTCCAAAACTTTTCTATATAATTTCGTATATTTAGGATTACCCCTTATGAGGCCCATTAGTTCAAATATATGGAATATTTGATTCTTGTGCATGATAAAGTGGTATTTGTATGCATCTTTGCATGATCAAATTTTGGAAATCAAGGCTTAAGAAAGAGCCATTCTCTACAACCAAACCAAGGGCATGTTTCTAAGATGTGCTTCTTTGCTTCGTGGTGATTGAAATATATGATGAAAAAACCCTAGCAAAAAAACTTATGATGAGATAATGAGGAAAATCACAAGATGACTAAAGGATATTAAATATGGTAATGGATATTAACCAAGACACCCTTTTATTTTATGCTAAACTCTAGGATCTTCTCTGATTTATCTACCAAAAAGCTACCTTTTCTTGGAGAGTACTCATATCTTTTGAGGGTGAGAAGAACCTTAACACTACTTGACCATGTCACTAAATGATTATGGGTGTGTTGTTAAAGGGATTGAAGAGTTTTGGTCTTAACATAACCTTGATGCATAACCACAAGAGAACCCATAAGGGGTTCCATGTAGGGCCCCAACCACTACAACTACATAGTTAACTACTAAAGATAATTTTGAACTGCTAGTGCTTTAAATTTTTTCCTTGCAACTATGAGAAGACTAAGGTGGTTGTGAGACCACTTTCCATCAAGGAAAATGCTAGGATTTTTTTACATCACATTGAAATAGACAAGACTTGTGTAGATTGTCCCTTTCTGTGCAATCATATATTTCCTTGTATCCACAACAATAGACATTGGAAAAACTTGATTTTCTCCTGTAGGTGTTCACCTAATAAATTGAAGGATTTTTATGGGCACCAACACTATTCAAACAAGGTGTGGTTTAAGATGACGCTAAAATAACTTCATCGCACTGGCAACCAGGCATCACACGATTAGTAGCTGATCACATGAATCCAGTTTTCCTTATCCAAACTCAACCAAATTGTGTTTTTCAATAGTCCTCCAAAGAATAGTATTTTGAGTGCATAAACCATAGTGACTCATGGTTGTAGCAAGTCGATCACTCAGTGCAAGTCAAAGTGGTATCTTTCTCTTCATCCTCAAACTATAGAAATGGCCAGTTTATCGAATATAATTCAATAAAACTAATCTATTGATGGAAAAAGTGGCCTTTAAAGAGGCTTTAAATTTAAGTTTCTTGATGTCGAACATTGTATCAAAGTAGGTGACCCAAAAACCATCAATATATATTAATCCCTACTTTGGCACTTAATTATATTCAAAAAGTTGTGAGTTGGAATTTAAGGAGAATATTAATAGGATATATTAGTGGTACCAGAAAACTAATCCATCTCCCAATTCACAAAATCAACAATTTTGCCATGAACTATTGTCACCAATTTAAGCACATCCGAAAACTACTAAGGATACTCTAGTGATATGTTGAAGATGTGACCTTTGGAGTTGATAACACACGACTGCTTTGATCATGTAAACATAAATATGAAATATTATCCCAATTGATTAAATATTCACGATGTACAAATACCAGTAGCTAATTCAAATAATTTCTTGCAAAGCATTAGTACAAATTGGTATGCACTAGAATTACAAAAACTAAGAGTGGAGAGGAACCTTAGACATTATTAGTATGATTCAATTGGAAAAAGGGATGCATGGAAACATATATTCCAATTAAAGGTTTACAAATGAGTCATATCCCTTTCACAAGCATATAAAGTAGTACATAAGGATAAGATCCCAACATGTTTACTAAAAGTCATAAAGGTGAATGAATTATAGCTACGAGTTTCACTCATTATGGTTGGAAACAATAACAATTCAAGAACAAGTGTTAAGTGGTTTAGACAACATTTAATGGTTTATGCAACAAATTTGAGAGGATAAGAATCATGCAATATTAACTAGAAATCAATGGCAAAGGATACACACACACACACACACACACGCACACACACACACACACACACACACACACACACATTTAAATACTTACAGTGTGTGGGTATTTTGATGGCACTTTTGACTCACTCACGATGTAATAATACACTTTGAGCATTGGACTTTTGACACCCTTTTGACGATCCAAAATGTCGCCGATATGGAAAATTTGTCGATGAATAGTTGATGGAGTCGACATTACGACAACGTCTTCCATCGTATTTTAAGGTCTAAAAACATTTATGGTTTCATCAGAATAGTTTAGGTTGTCTCTATTGCAATGACATTTTTCATCATAGTGGTGATGACATGTATTTTGTACTATGTTGTCATTGATGTCAAAGGGTTGATGTCAAGTGGTGTCATAATGATGTTTTGTCATTGATGTCAAGGATGATATCAAAGGAAGTTTTATCATTGATTTCATGTCATGGTTTGATCACGGGATCAAATTTTGCTCAAAAATTCAAAGTGCTCAGAATCGCTTCAAACCAGACGAGAGCACAGACCTCGTCATTGTGAACCCAATGCAACTCGTTTTGTCTCAAATGGACATTAGGAGCGAGAGATATTGCAATCTTTTCATAAAGTCAAACAGGCAAAAAAAAGGACGCTGACTATACAGTCCGTACAGCCCGACGTGGCAGGGTCGTATGACCGTACGATGCTGTGTCAGGTGGTGATGTGGCAGATGTTGATTGGCAGGTGTGGTCGAATGATTATTTGACATGTGTCCATTGGCAGTTAGTGGTATGTTGACGTGGCCCAATCCCTGGGCACCACGTGTCACTTGTTATATGGATAAAACTTTGTCGTTGGCCGGAGTCAACCTCGTGACCTCCGGGTAGGGGAATGTCTTGGCAAGTAGCTGCCAACCAGCACGCCACCATGCATTGCTTGTTATGTAAGTGGCAAGTTTTATATTTAACATTGTATATGGTTCAATTTTGGGCCGCGACCAGGCCGGGGCTTAGCCCCAGCCCTTGGTCACGCGCCACATATCATATAACCAACACTTATGTATATAGTATGCACGTGGGTTTTAAATGTGGTTTGAATGGTTTAAGTTTTGTCCCATGGCTATATGCCAACATTACATATGACCATAACTAAATGCGCGGGGAGTTGGAGCAGTTCAACCGTTTAGCCCTTTTGCCAAACGTGCGCGGTCATATGACTCCTATGTGCCCAGGTGCTAGGTAGTTAGGAGCTGGCGCGCCCATAACCATCCTATAGTTTGCACCGTTGGCATGATTGCATTCGATGCTGGGTTTTCACACTATTTATTACGTGTGTGCCAGGTTCATTTGACAGAGGGTGCAATTTGTAGATGCGGAGACAACAAGCTTGAAGGGGGAGACTTCCAGGAGGCCTAACTTCTTCGTTTTTCGACCGATTGAGGTGCCAAAAGAGCCCAGACAGGGGTTTTTGGATGCTCTAAAGCCATTGGAGCAGTCGTTTTGTCAGTTTGAGCATTGTAAGAAATGTTTTTGAGCACTTTTGAGCAATTAATAATAATGATCCATTGGAAGCTGGACCAGGAGATGTAGCCCAAGAGAGGGGTGAACTCCTTTATCAATTGTTGTGTTTATGTGCTTATGTTCATTGATTATGATGCTGTCTATGTGTATTTTTCATGAGTAATCCCTTAATCTATGTGTTGCAAACTGATCCATTTTCTTTAAAACACATAACATTTACATTGCAATAATTTCAAGTATTTCAAGTCTTCTTCATTTTTAGATCAAGTTGGTATCAGAGCACTGGTTTTTGAAGACTTGATTGTTTGAAAGTTTTGTTTCTAATGCTCACAAGGTTGAAACTCACAAGAGGAGAAGGTCAACTTGTGGAGCCAAGTTCTTATCCGACAAGGAGGAAGCATATACCATCATCGCAAGTTTCAGGGAGACATTCACCAAGCATTGCTCATGCAGAAAGTCATGAACGTGTTCCTGCCAAAGATGAAGATCTCAGAAAGGCTGTCATGGAGATGAGAGAGATGATGAAGATCTTGATGGAGAGGAACATATTTTCACAGGGTGAAGGCTCCAACCCTTCAATGCATAAGGGAGGCAGTGGTGACAAAACTCCAGACGGAAATGGAGGGAATGGTGCTTCTCCACCACCCTCTCCTCCATCATCATCATCTTCTTCTTCTTCTTCTACCAGTTCGATACCTCTTCCGAATTCTCCAAAGGTACATGGTAAAACTACTTCGCAAATTCCTTCATTAAAGCTTGATATAAAATTTGAATTGCCAATATACAATGTAGAAGTTAATGCTGAGAAGTTAGATAATTGGATATGTCAAATTGAAGTATATTGTAGAATACAAAAAATTCAAGATGATGAAACCAAAATTCAGCTTTCTTCGTTAAGATTGGATAGTGCAACACTTATTTGGTGGGAATCCAAGACTCAAGAGGATATGAAAAAGCATGGTAAAATTTTGCTTTCTTGGAATGATTTCATTATCGCAATTAAAAAACAATTTTATCCATTGGCATATAAACAAAAGGCAACTATGGAATGACAGAATTTTAGACAAGCTAAAGGAAAGAATGTACAAAGCTTTACTCAGGAATTTAGGAGAAGAGCTTTGGTTTTGGGAGTAGATTTGTCTTCTTAGGAAACTTTGCTCAAATATATTGGAGCTTTACATAGTTATTTGAGACATACTATACTCATGTTTAATCCTTCGAATCTAGATGAAGTTTGTGTACAGGCTACTCATTTGGAAG
>ML781014.1:255030-324445 GCA_009831015.1 Picea engelmannii | reverse complement strand
TTTCGTTTAGATTTGCCTCCTTATATGCAGATGTATGCAGTTGTTAATGTTGAGAATTTGAAGTTGTATGAGCCTCCATTGATTGATGATCAAGGAGAGCATGTTTAGATTCCTTCCATAGATGATTTTTCTCCAGAGTATCTTACAGAATTGCAGGAAGACACCATCCTTGACAGGAGAATGCGAACTTCAAAACGAGGAAATGTGGAGTATCTGCAAGTTGGTCTTAAAGGGACGAATCTAAGGAAATACAAGTGGATTGAGGTTGGAAGGGTGAGGGAACTATACCCTCATATTCACATAGACTGAAAATAGTCTTTTGGAGGTCCAAAAGCTTCCCAATGGGGAGGTGTGATCAAGGGATCAAATTTTGCTCAAAAATTCAAAGTGATCGGAATTACTTCAAACCAGACAAGAGCATAGGACTCATCGTTGCGAACTCAACGCAACTCGTTTCATCTCAAACAGACATCAAGAGCGAGAGATATTGCAATCTGTTCATAAAGTCAAACAAGCAAAAAAAAGGACGCTGACTGTACAGTCCATACAGTCCGACGTGGCAGGGCCGTACGACCGTACAATGATGTGTCAAGTGGTGATGTGGTAGATGCTGATTGGTAGGTGTGGTCGAATGAATGTTTGACATCTGTCCATTGGTGGTTAGTGGTATGTTGACATGGCCCAATCCCTGGGCACCACGTGTCACTTGTTATATGGATAAAACTTTGTCGTTGGCCGGAGTCGACCCTGTGACCTCCGGGTAGGGGAATGACTTGGCAAGTAGCTGCCAACCAATGCGCCACCATGAGTTTCTTGTTATGTAAGTGGCAATTTTTATATTTAACATTGTATATGGTTCAAGTTTGGGCCGCGACTGGGCCAGGGCTTAGCCCCAGCCCTTGGTCGCGCGCCACATATCATATAACCAATGCTTATGTATATAGTATGCGCGCGGGTTTTAAATGTGGTTTGAATGGTTTAAGTTTTGGCCCATGGCTATATGCCAACATTACATATGACCGTAACTAAATGCGCAGGGAGTTGGAGCAATTCAACCGTTTAGCCCTTTTGCCAAATGCGCGCGGTCATATGACTCCTATGTGCCCAGGTGCTAGGCGGTTAGGGGATGGCGCGCCCATAACCATCCTACAGTTTGCACCGTTGGCGCGGTTGCATCCGGTGCAGGGTTTTCACACTATTTATTGCGTGTGTGCCAGGTTCATTTGACAGAGGGTGCAATTTGTAGATGCGGAGACAACAAGCTTGAAGGGGGAGACTTCCAGGAGGCCTAACTTCTTTGTTTTTCGACCGATTGAGGTGCTGAAAGAGCCCAGATAGGGGTTTTTGGACGCTCTAAATCCATTGGAGTAGTTGGCTTGTCAGTTTGAGCATTGTAAGACAGGTTTTTGAGCACTTTTGAGCAATTAATAATAATGATCCATTGGAAGCTAGACCAGGAGATGTAGCCCAAGAGAGGGTTGAACTCCTTTATCAATTGCTGTGTTTATGTGCTTATGTTCATTGATTATGCTGTTGTCTATGTGTATTTTTCATGAGTAATCCCTTAATCTATGTGTTGCAAACTGATCCATTTGCTTTAAAACACATAACATTTACATTGCAATAATTTCAAGTATTTCAAGTCTTCTTCATTTTTAGATCATGGTTGATAGGAAGTTGTATCGTTGATGTCATGTCATGGTTGATAGGAAGTTGTATCATTGAGGTCATGTCATGGTTGATAGGAAGTTGTATCATTGATGTCATGTCATGGTTGACAGGAAGTTGTATCATTGATGTCATGTCATGGTTGATAGGAAGTTGTATCATTGATTTCATGTCATGGTTGATAGGAAGTACCAAATCGATGAACTCCAAAGTGGTCCCCTTATGGTGAAATCCCTCAAGGGAAGATGCTCTTGGATAAATTTCTCAAAGTGGTTCCCTTATGGTGAAATCTCTCATGGAAAGACAATTTGCAAAGTCCAAATGATTAAGTGGTTGAGTAATCCTATAGGTGTGGTCATGAAGTCCGAAGTTGTGTGTAAGAAAATAGGTGGAAGAAAAGGTCAAGAGGTCATAAAATGTGGATGAATGGATATTTCTCATCCTTTTGTTTCCGGTGATATGTAGAACACCACGTGGTTCCTCACAGTTAGGGAGATATGGCCTTGTAAATTTTGAAACCCCAAAGAATGGTCAAGAAGCCCTAGTTGGTTACAAGTAAATGAATGAAAGGGTAAAGTGTTTGTAACCAAAAAATCAAAGAATCCCTAAAGTTAAGGAAGTGGTCCCAAATTGTTCAACAATCCCTAAAGTTAAGAAAAGTGGTCCCAAAGTTAAGGAAAGAGGTTACATAGAGAAAGTATAAATACACCTCAAGAAGTCTCTCATACATACACACAAGTTCGTTGAATATCTATCTCATTGATCAAGTGATTCTTATCTGAGGTAACCAAGGATATATGAGGCGTTTTTTCAGAGGGAAGATGAAGTAAAGAAGGGAGAAATTCCAAGGGAGGATGAAATCTTGTGAGGATGTGTTCTAAGGTATGTTATTTACAGGTCATCTTACCATTTTAGCTATAACTTTTGTTTTAGAACGTTTCAGATAGTGATATATTGAGGATATTGATAGGAAATAGCAAGATACCTATGGTAGAAATTTCAGCTTCTGGGTCATTGTAGTTTGGGAGATACACTCTGTGGATGATAGGGTTTTTGGCTAGTCCTAGAACTAGTCTCAAACAAGTGTTACCGGTAAAATAGTCATAACTTCTTCATAGAAAATCCAAATTCAGTTAGACCAAATTCATTGGATAGGTTACAGTCTGTAGTACTTTGGGTGTGATTTTATTATCCATATTAAAATATTCCTTGCATGTAATTATCTACAAGGTCTCTCTCTAGAATAAAATAGAATTCAACAAGGTCTACCATTTTTTCTATAACTCCTTTTATAGGATGTTCCAAGTAGTGAAACTTGGAGGAATTGTAGAGAAGATAATGAAGAATATTTTTTACAAGTTTCATACCTTTATTCATTATACGTATGGAGTTATTCTTGTTGAAAGTTAGTGTTTGTGACTAATCCAAAAACTAGTCCAGTGAGACTAAGGTAATGGTTCATGAAGATGCTATTCTCTTGTCGTTGAAGTTGAGGAAGGTATGCAGGTTTGTGATCAAATACACTAGGTATGTTACAAAGTTACATATATGTTTATATGCATGTTTTGAGGGTTACATGTTGATGATGTTATGGTGTATGGCATGACTGAGAAATATCATGAGTGATATGGTATATGGTTGAGGCACATGGTTTGAGGAGCATGCTGGATATTGGGCACATTGTTTGAGATACATTTTGTTATATGTATGAGGCACTTGTTGGTGATATATATACATTCTTGGTACAAATTGGACACATATTATTGGCATATGGTTGATGCACATTTCATGGTGTATGGTATGGTGATGTTGATACATCTCGATGAGTGATCTTGGCACATGGTTGATGTGGCATAGAGATATTGATATTGGTGATGGTTGTGAGGTGTAGTAATGTACATGTTTGATGCACTTGTGTTGGTATAGGTATCGTTATAGGTTTTGGTTATAGTTTGATAATGATAGAGTGACAGTCACAGTGGTTGATTAAATGATGGAGACAACTACAACAACAATTGCATATTCTTGTGTTCATTGGACATGTGTTTGAGTTTGTTGGAGAACTGGGGGAATTCTAGTTTGAAAGATTTTATTTTTTCTACAAGCTGGGTCATGTACTTGAGGATTGGAGTCCTCACATCTCAATTGGTGTTGAGATCAATAAGTTGGGTCCTGCGCTAAGAGTTGGTGCTCTATCTTTCAGTTGGTGTTGATAACCCAAGAGATTGTAGTCTTCATGTAACAATACAATATAAAATATTACACATAAATCTGGTGTTCATTGTTTTTATTGTGTTGATGATTCATTGCTCTATATTATTAATGAATGTTGAATCTTGATGATATATGAATGCTAGTCTTGCATAACAATGTTTTGGATGGTTGCTAAATAAATAAATAAAAATAATTAAAGGTCCACACATTGATTCACCCCTCCCTCTCAGTGTACTTGGTGTGTCCAACAATTGGTATCAGATTCAGGCCTTCACTACAAGCCTCACAAGCTTGAAGGAGGTTTATGGACACACAGATGGATGAGAAAGCATTGATTGCTAGAGGTTTCTCTCTTTGATGAGACAAATTATTTTGCATGGAGGATAAATATGAGAGAGTGTTTGAAGTAAAAAGGAGAAGATTTTTGGGACACAATTGTTGTTGGATCTATTCCCTCAAAGAAGAAACCAAAATATGCATCCCTAAAAGAAGCAAAAAAGAATAATTCGGTGGCATTCAAGACCATCTTTGATGGACTCTCAGATCATGTTAAGGAAAGGATAGAACAATGCACCTCTGCCAAAGATTTATGGATGAAGCTAGAGAATACATATCAAGGAAAAAAGGAAGATGAGAAGACAATCCCATCAAGGATGTGAAGCATGATGAAGCCATCAATGAAGGTAAATATTCTCCAAAATTTTCTGATTGCAATAATCCCAAATGTAATGATACTAATCACTCTCTTGAAAAGAAAGAAGAATGTGTGAAGAATGAATCTATTGCTACCATAAATGAAGTTTTTATAGAATCAACTAACCTTTCTTATATAGATAAAGAAGAAGACTTGTTGAAGCTCAAACTGAAGGTTATGGATTCTTTAAATGATGTTGATAGTGAAAGATAAGGTAGTTCAAGTGAATTTAATGATATTGAAGAAAACATTAAGGATTCCCTAGATGAGTACCATAATAAATTCATGATACTAAAATAGATGCTCAAGAATCAAGAAGCAAGTGAAAATTTTGATAAGTTCATATCCAAAAAAAAGACTCAATTGGAAGAAAAGGATCAAGAAATCAAGAGATTGAAGAATGAAATAATCAGTCAAAACGAAGAAAAGAAGAAGGTGAATGATGAACTTAGAAAGAGACTTGAAGATATTGAAGAAACAAGAACAATAAATATCATCCTAAAGACCTAACTTGAAGAAGCCAAAAGGATAGAGGAGTTATTGAAGAGTCAACTAAATGAAAAGGAATAATCTTGGAATAATTTGTTGATCTTAGAAGGAAATCTGAGAAGTCAAACAAGTTGTTGGCACAAGGGAATACCTAGGGTTTAACTCTAACAATGCACCAACAAACCATAACTACTGGCCCTTTCGGAAACACCTGTGAAGCAGATGAAGTCTTACCCGAAGTAGCAATAGGGGGGTTGTAGGACACATGTGTCTCCAACCAGAGGAAATGCACAATGATTTCAGAACAACAATGCAAGATAACCTAGATATTCTTAACAATATTATTCTTAACTTCACACAATTAGTTATATCTCTTATCTTCAGTAGGGAAAATAACAATGCAATAACAGTATAAAAGATAGCAAGTAACACCACATCAACCACATAGAACAACAAGATTTTATGTGGTTCACCCCCTCCCTAGGGCTACGTCCATAGAACTATGTTTATTGATAAAGTAGATGAAAATACACAGTTCTATTTGTGCACTTAGCTATAGATACTTCTCTCTCTCCTCTTTATCTCCCAACCCTATGCACCCAACTGCAGAGTCGATCTTCGCACTCAGCTGAAGATACAAAATACAAGAATCCTCTAAGACATAACACTTTTACATATCAATCTCTCTATCACCCCTCTCAACTATTCTAGACCTCTATTTATCATTCCATATCTCTTAGAGACCCTAGACCGAAGTCTAGGTGCCAAAAACCTAGGTACCAAAACCCTAGGTCCACATAACTTGCATTTTAAGGACTTCACCAACCTGTTCTTCCTCTTTATCCATGAGGTGATCCAAAGCACCCATTATTTTCTTCTTCCACTTCCTGAGTTGTCCACGATCTATCTTCCTTTCTTCTTTGTCTTCCTTGATCTTCTCTTTCAATGGCTTGCCTTCCTTTACTTAGCTCATTCTTTAATGCTTCTTTAACCACTTCAAACTTTGTCTTTCTTCTTATTTAATCTTTTCTTTCTTCCTTAATACCTGACCAAGGGCCAACAGGCCCCCAACACTCACATGTGACTCATCCCAAGTCACTACAGGGTTAAGCCTCTTGTATTAATTTGATTGCAGACTAAATGAAGTAGCCTATTCTTTCTGCTATGTCCCTCCCTATCTTGTGTAGACTATCTTTTCTGTGTCTCGTGCCCAATTTCAATTGCACCTGGTACCTAGACCCTTCTTCCTTTCTTTTACTAAGAGCTGCGAGGTAGCTGGTTGTCATAATACAACTTCAACCGGCTCCCATTTACTAAACCATCCTTCCATTCTCCATTAAGGGTCTTCAACTGTGCATCTCCTCCTTCGGTAACATAGACAACCTCAAATGTCCCAAGCCAATGTGTCTTGAACTTTCATGGATGCTTCATGAACTTTTTGTCATATAAAAGTACCAAATCTCTGTGTTTAAATGATTTCTTCTTGATATGTCTGTCATGGTAAGCCTTTTCGCGTTCTCTTTGTACTTGCTGATGAAATCCTACAATGAAACTATATTCCTCTAGTTCCATCAACTGCGCGAGCCTCTCTTGAACAACGCTGGTGTCATCCATACCTATAAATGACACAATTCTTAAACTAGGAACCAAATATTCCATAGGTACCATTGCTTCTAGGCCATAAACTAACTTGAATGGATTTTGCGTGGTTAACTTTTTGCAAGCAGTTTGATAAGCCCATAACACTACTAGAATTCTCAAATCCCCATCATATTTGTTAACACTGCAAATCTTAGTCAGTGTTGTCTCCAAAATCTTATTGAAAGCTTCGAATGTACCATTTTCCTGTGGGTGGTATGGTGTGATCTTCTGATGGTGAACTTCAAACTCCCGATTCAAGGCTTCAATAGTTTTGTTAATGAAGTGTGTGCCTTGATCACTCATAAGGATCTTCGGGCATCCAAATCTGGTTATGATATCCTCAAAGATGGACCATGCAGCTGTAGCTTCACTACAGTCCTTTACTTATCTTGCTTCTTCCCATCTGGTCAAATACTCTATAGAAATGATAATGTATCAAGATCTTGTGTGCTTTCATGGTGGGTTGGTAGGTCCCACAAAGTCAATATCCCATTTCTCAAATTCCTTAAAGTCAACTGAGGTGCTAAAGGCATCTCATCCCTTCTAGAAGGCTTCCCTATTCTTTGACATACATCATAGGATATGTAGTATTCCTTAGCATCCTTATGTAAAGTGGGCCACCAAAGGCCAGCTCTAAGAACCTTCTGCATTGTTACTTTCTCTGCATAATGTCCTCTTGTGATGCCTTCATGTGCTTCTACAAGAATCAATGGTATTTCTGACTCCATAACACATCTTCTTAAGATCTCATCTAGTCCCATCGTATATAAATGTACATCTATAAGTTGAAAATCTACAGCGCAAACTACCAACTGTTTCTTCTGAATAACTGTATACTTGTGAGGTGCTATTTTTGTGGACAGGAACTGGACTATCTCGACAAAGTGATCATCAAATTTCTTGATAGCCAACAACTATGCATATGGTAGTGTATCATCCAAACTGGTAGGTTCCTCTCCATGTTCTAGCCTGGATAAGTGGTCAGGTCCCTTGTTCATTCTTCCCAGTTTGACCACGATCTCAAATTCATACTCCTGAAATAATAGTAGCCATATGCATATTCTTCCCCCCAACATTGGCTTGTTGACTAACTAATTCAATGCATACTGATTAGTAAACATCTTAAAATTTCCTCCCAACAAGAGTATCTAAAATTCTGCAACGCATATACCATAACTAATCCTTTTCTTTCAATGGTGGTATAATTCATTTTAGATGTAGAAAGCTTCCTTCTAGAAAAGGCTATAGGGTGGTCAATATCTCCTACACCTGGCTGTGCTAAAACTGCTCCTAATGAAATGGATGAAGCATCGACATGAACATGGAATTCCTTACTCCAATCTGGAAAAAACAAGATAGGCACAGTGACCATTTTCTACTTTAATGTGTCGAAGCTCTACTGGAATTCCTCCATCCATTGAAACTTACCTTCTTTAATAGCTTTTCCATAGGTGTTTTTATCTGTGTGTAACCCTTAATAAAATTTCTATAATATCTAGTGTGTCCCAATGTAGTGCATAGTTGTCTAACACTGAATGAGGAGGGGGTAGATCAACAATGATAGAAATATTGGAAGGAGCTACCAACAACCCCTGTTTACACATAACGTGTCCTAACAACACTCCAAAAGGTGAAAAGAAAATACTCTTCTTTAAGTTAAGGGAAATCTGACATTGCATGCAATTATCTAACATTAATCTCAAACATTCAATATGATCTTTCAGTAGACTAAAAACAGTCCAATCATCAAAGTATGCATCCAAAAACTTATGTAAAAATTCCTTAAACGCTTCGAACACCACCCTGGAAAAGATGGTTGGTGCATTCTTCAAAACAAAAGGCATCACAGTGTACTGAAAATAACCCAATTCTGTTGTGAATGTAGTCTTATGTCTATCCTCCTTAGCAATTCAGATCTGGTAATAGCCTAAAAATACATCTGTGAATGAATAAACTTCCTATCCTCCTACATTATCTAGAACTTCATCAGTAAAAGGTGTGGGAAATGGATCATGTAAACATGCATCATTCAATTTCCTTAGATCTTCATAGATTCTGATTTCTCCTGTCTTCTTGTCTTGGACCACCATAGGGCTGATCCATTCAGATTCTTCGACTGGTTCTATAATTCCTGCTTCCAACATTCTATCTAATTCAGTCTTAACTTTCTTCTTGTACTTGGGATTCAGTCTGTAAGTCCTTTGTTTGACATGCCTTGCATCTTCTTTCAAAGGAATCTTCATTTCTCCCATGGGCCCTTTAATTCCCTCCATGTCTGTAAACTTGGTTGGAAACAAATCCTGATACTCATGCAATAGTTCTGTAATATTACTAATAGTAGCACCATCCCAATAGTCTCCAACATTTTCTAACTTAGGTGCTTTCTCTGTTCCAATGTTAACCTTCTTAATTTTAATAGTTTCCCAAAAAAGGGTAACTCAATCCCTGGCCCTTCTATATCTCTTTGTCCTTCAGTTTATGAAATGTTCACATTCCTAGGGTCATCATCCTCATCAACATTAATATCATAACAACCCTGTAACCTTTGAAGAGGTGTAGTCCATTCATCTTCTTCTTGTTCAAGAGGGAGGTTAGGTACTTCCTCAAAGACCTTCTATCTTACAATTTCTAAATCCTGATCTATTGTAGGGTATTGACTTTCAAATAGGAACGTAGATATAAATTTCCTGGTCATACCATACCAATCTGCAGTGACTAAGTGCAATTCTTCTTGAAGATACCAGTTGATAGGCGTAGTATCTAAGGTGTTAATGAACTTATGTACCCACTGTTCTTTAGGAATGCTGCTCCAGGCTTCCTTACAACTTCACACATGGTCTTTAGGACAACTCTAACCTGTGTATCGAACTTCACAACCTTCAAATTGGTCTGAAAAGTGCATTTTCAACAAGGTGTGACATTGTACCCACTTCACAATGTTCTTCTTATGTGTTCTCCACCATCTAGCTGGTGTTGCTTTCAAGGCTTCATCTAGTGCCAACAACCTTTGTTGTACTAGTACAATTCCCTCAAATTCAAATAGAAATGTCTCTAAATTATTCAAGCCATAAAATGTAGGAATATTACTTACTTTTGTGCCAATCCAATGAACTTCCTTAGTCAATCTAGCACACCTCCGTGTAGAGACTTCATACATTATGTTCTGCCAATTTTCCAATGCTTCTTCTGAATCTGATGAGCATGCACTGTCACTTCGCCAACTTAGGTTTCCATCTGTTGTAGGATTAATATAATCTTGTTGTCCTACTATTAGTTTATAGATGTTCTCTATCTCATAGGTGCGATCTTCTTCTCTTATAGGTTCTGTGTATTTGCGATCTTCATCAGGGTCAAGAGGTGCAATGACCCTAAGGCCATAACCTTCAAATATCATTCTTCTCTTTTTTAGGTCAACAACAGTCAAATTGTTGAAATCCCAATCAATACCCAACAACGTAGGATAGGGACAACTATCATCAACAATCTCAATCACTTCAAAGTCTACAAATGTCCTCACTCCATCGATGTCCATAGGGACATGCTCTAGTCTTCCAAAGGGGCTCACCGCCTACTGATTAGCCATCCTGAGCCTAATAGGAGAGTAAATCAATTTAGGTTTTCCCAGCAATGCCCAAGTCTTCTTTGTCATAACATTTACTTCTGATCCTAGGTTGAGCACCACATATTCTATGTCGTAGTCTCGAATCTGAGCACTAAGGTGCAACTCCTTGCTTGTCCTTCTTTTTCTAGATACTCGATTCACATATCTATTCAGCAGAGTATCTACTCTTCCAATTTCATATTGTCTTATCAGGTGTTGTAGTTCCTGTACATCTCTTTCATCTTTAATCAAATTAATACAAGTATACAAGAAGTCCACAATCTTGCTTACCTATTTTCCTTTCCTAAGTGGGACAGACTAATCAAATGCTGGAGTCATTTCACATTCCCTTACTTCTAGTTGTGCCCTAGATGAAGAAGCATGTTCACCTACAAATTCTTTTATTGATTCTTCAAAAGTATGCTTCTCTTTCCTTGGATCAAACAATAGTGCCTTCTCTAAAGCTCTTCTGATCCCTGATCCATATATAGTATTTCCTGGAGTCACCCTATATTCTCTTGTGACAACTCTTCCTCTAGTAATAACAGTGACTCTGGGTCCCTCACCGTGAGGTTCAGCTAATATTAGTTGGACTTGCTGGTTTCCACCTCGTCTTTCCTAAACTTTAGCTAACAATAATGGGCAGTCTTCAATGACATGGTCAAATGAATTATAGTAGTTTCAAGTAGTACAAGGGTTCTGACAATCCCTTTCCAAATGGTCTGGTTGGGTGCAGTTATACTAGATAATCTGACCTTGACCTCAACCCATGCCTCCTCCTCATCCTCTTCCTCTAAAACCACCATGAGGGTTGAAGTTTCCTCTTCATGGGGAATTGAACTGCGTAACATTCCCTTCTTGTTGTAATTCTCCTTGAATTCTATATAAATCCCTTGACTTTTCATGGATGAGGTCATAAGCCCTACAGTCCTTCTCATCATTCCCCATAGATTTGCAGAATGCACAATAAATATTGGTGGGTTTCTGGACATATTTCTGCATATAATAACATTTAATAGGGCGATGTCTAGTTCTACATACCTCGCACTGTGTTAAAGTAGCCTGCTTCAAAGGGTTAGGGGCTCTAGAGGCCAAGTACTCATTAAATAAAGGAAAATTCTCTTTGTCATGGCCCTCTTCTTTACATCTGATACACCAGATGTCTTCTCTTTTCTCCTTTCCTTTATCTTTCTTCATGTCTTCAAACTATAAATATAGACTAGTTAATTGATTCAAAATTTGACTCATACCTAGACTGGATTCTCCTACAGGTGCTGCTTCTAGTTTCATGGAAATATCTAATGCCTCAGTCTATGAAGCGACCTTCTATTGCATCAGAGGAACTGTAATGTGTAGCAGGAGGGAAGTGATGAACCATTCCTTATGTTGATTTTCGGGAATTTGAAAACTTAAATGGCCTGTCAAGGTATTAAACCTCTAATCAAATTCCCAAACAGGTTCAGTCACCTTCTGATTGATTTCCTTCAACTTTGTAATGCACTGCGACTCTGACTTAGGCTTCTTGAACTCTATACTCAATGCATTCTTGATGCCCTTCAGTGGTTTAGGCCTGTAACAAACTTCATATACCAACTCAATGCACGGTCCCTCAAGGTAGTACTAAACTGAGCTCTGTTAATAGCTTCATTGGTGACTTTCTTAATGCTCCATACAACTTCGCATAAGAACAAATGATGGTTAGGATCCTCATATCCATCTCCTCTGAAAATGGGTAACCTCATTTCATCTGCCATGGATTTTCCTTGGTTTCTCAATTGAGTATGTACTAAACTACTTGTAATAGTTCTTTGAGTACTCTGATTACTCTGGTTACTCTTGTTACTCTGGTTACTTACTGCTGCTAAAATAGAAGGAGTAGTAATAGTTACTTCGACAGTAGGTGCAGTCCCTGAAGTTTCTGGTTCTTCTCGGTGAATTTCCTTAGTCTCTACTTCCTCTTCCCTTGTAAACTTTGAATATTCTTCGTCTGATAACCTTGCTTCTTCTCCATTGTAGAAATATTCGTCTTGTGCCAATGGCTTGCAACTCTTCTTAAACAGGTTCGCAAGAGGAAAATTTCTGAATGATCTCCCACTACGCATGTGTCCAGCCTCTGTGTCACTGTCACTGTTTGAATTTTTGAACATTAGCTTTAAAATCCAATTGATTACTGTATCTTCAGGATATTCTTCTCATGCAATAACATCTTAATCTTCAGTTTCAAAAAGTGTAGAAACTTTCCTCTAGGTCCCTTGAAGAAATATCTCTCTACTTGGCTATATGATTACACTCTGTCAATAGAAAATTCAGTAATGTACCCTCCAATAGTGCTATCAAACTGGAGATCCATTGCTCTAGACACAACGTTATCGACTCTCTTGACTTTCTTAATCAACGTCATTGTCCAAACCACATGTTGTCTAGATCTGATTTCAAACTGAGTGTCTGCTAGTATGTCTAACCACTTGTACAACTCCTTATGAACTCCTGTAAATAAAATCTCGTGCACGTCAGTAAAGATGTACCTTCCCAACCAATCTTTTGTACTAATTCTAGGGTTCTTGTTCTGAGCTTTGGCGAAGTCCCTTTCTTGTTATTCTATCCACTTTTGAATCTATTTCTTTGATGGAAACCACCTTGACATTCCCTCAAGAAGATCTCGGTCCCAGAAATAGAACCATTTGTTGGCACAGGGGCAGACTCAGTGTTCAACTCTAACAATGCACCAACAAACCCTAACTACTAGCCCTTTCAGAAAAACCTGTGAAGCAGATGAAGTCTCACCCAAAGTAGAAATAGGGGGGTTGTAGGACTCAAGTGTCTACAACCAGAGGAAATGCAGGATGATTCCAGAACAACAACACAAGATAATCTAGAGATTCTTAACAGTATTATGCTTAACTCCACGCAGTTAGTTATATATCTTATCTTCAGTAGGGAAAATAACAATGAAATAACAGTATAAAAGATAACAAGTAACAACGCATCAACCACATAGAATAACAAGATTTTACGTGGTTCCCCCCTCCCTAAGGATACGTCTAAAGAGCTGTGTTTATTGATAAAGTAGATGAAAATACATAGTTCTATCTGCGCACTCAACTGCATATCCTTCTCTCTCTCCTCTTTATCTCCCAACCCTGCGCAGCCAACTACAGAGTTGATCTTCGCATCTAGCTGAAGATAAAAAATACAAGAATTATCTAAGAAATAACACTTTTACATATCAATCTCTCTATCACCCCTCTCAACTCTTATAGACATCTATTTATCATTCCATAGCTCTTAGAGGCCCTAAACCGAAGTCCAAGTACCAAAACCCTAGGTCCACATAACTCGCATTTTAAGGACTTCCCCGACATGTTCTTCCTCTTTCTCCGCAAGGTGCTCCAAAGAAACCATTAGTGTTTTCTACCACTTGTTGACTTGTCCATGATCTATCTTCCTTGCTTCTTTGTCTTCCTTTCTCTTCTCTTTCAATGAATTTCTTTCCTTTACTTTGCTCCTTCTTTTATGCTTCTTTAACCACTTTGACCCTTCCTCGATTTTTGTGCCTTCCGCACACTTCATACTTTGTCTTTCTTATTCTTTAATCTTCGCTTTCTTCCTTAATTCCAGACCAAGGGCCAACACCGATTCATTAACAACTCAATAATATTGGATGAAATATTGGATAGTAAAATATCACCAAATGGTAAATCGGGTCTTGGATACAACAAGGAAGATGCAAAGTCTGAAGTTGGCACTTCTAATAAGTATGATGTAGGTCCTTCATTTTCAAAGGGTGAAATCCAAGCTACATGAAGCAAGGAAACCTTCAAAATATTAAAACAGGGAAGACACCAAGAAGCCAACTCTACACCTCAAAGAAACTTTAGAAGAGAGACACCTTCAAGGTTGACACAAAAGCATAGGTATGAAAATGTTTTTCATGTTCATTTCTTCTCATGTAACGAATATGGTCACAAAGCTTTGGATTGCATAAATTATGCAAGGAAACATGTTGGAAAATTCAATAACATCGTAAGATGTTGAATATGTAATATTTTGGGACACGCACATTGTCACACCATGAGATGTTACAACTGCAATGGGTTTGGCCACAAATCCCAAGATTGTTGGAATTAAAGGAAATAGTCAATGAGAAATGCTTCATACAATATGGAAATAAGAGGAAATAAAACTTGGAAGAAAGATAATTTTGAAAGGATGGAAGCTTAGAGAACAAGTGTTGAGAAACTAGGACACTCTCAGAAGTGGATGAAAAACACTGAACAACGAAACATGAATGAAGTTGGTGATGTTGATCGTGGAACAAAGAATGGATTCCATGCAACAAGCCTAGTGTAAAGTATCTCAGATGACCAGCAGATGAGTCAACAAAGTGATGGATCATTGTATGATGAATGGATAGGTCTAAGGATCATCAAAGGAATAACACATCATGGTATTCTTGATGCAGTATTTTTGAACAATTGATCAATGTTGTAATAGAGAAGAAACATCCACAACAGAAGCAGATTATAGTGGTAGCATATTGTTCACAGTGATTACACGACATCTTCCAAAGAAGACAGGGGGAGACATACCCACCGGGGGAGTCATTCTTTTTCCCATGTTTTGTTACAGAGGTATGATTCCAGGAGGAGCAATGATAGAGATGATCATAGAAGGAGCATTGACATATATACCATCAACTTTGCATCAGAGTGATATCCTTTGTCAAAGGTGGAGAGATTATTCAGATGAAGAGAAAGAATAGAGGCATGAAGACAGGGGGAGAATCCTGACAGAGAGTTCAGTCAAGGGGAGAAGCCCTAAAGAGATGTACCCTTTGCCATTGATGTCAAAGGTAGAGAGATAGAAACATTGATGACGAGCGATGATCACAGGGGGAGCATGAGCATTGACATGTCTTAAGTTTTGACAACAGTGTTGGTGTTTCCATCAATGCCAAAGGGGGAGATTGTTGTACTATGTTGTATGTTGGCCCTCGACCAAGTTTTGAGAGAACATTGGTCGTATTTGACCATTTTTGGGACTTCGATAGGCTGGTCGAAGATGGAGTGCCTAGGCAGAGCTGATATCGCGGGATATCACTTGTTTTGCGAATTTTTTAGGATTTTAGGGTTTATGTAACGGGTATGGGATGTCGGCCCATGTGTTTACCCATGTTTAGTCCTCTTTGTAAATGTATAAATAAGTAGCTAAGCGATGTAAAGAAGGGATTGATTGGCTTAGTGCATGAGTAGTGGGCTATGTGCACAATATGTTGTAAGTGCTAATGTTGGCTTAGTGCAAGTGATTGTAAGAGGCTTTGTGCAAAGCCTATGCAAGACTTTGAACTAATAAGGAGTTGGCTATGTGCCTTGACCCAGTTTTGGGAAGGAGGATCTGGTGGGCTGTGCGAAAATCTCCTGTCCTCTGCGGAGTTGTGCCCTGTGGCTCTGTGCATAGGAGCTGAAGAATGTAGAAAGCTTGAATATTAATAAAGAAGAAGCAGAAGAAGTTGGTGGACGTATCCCCACACTAGGGTGAACCACACATATCTTGTGTTGATGTGCTTTGAGCAATGTTGTTCATGTTGTTTATGTATTTATTTGCTTAGTGCACTAATCTTGATGTATGATAGATAGATCTATGGATGCTTAGTACTTTATGTATGATGAATGCTAGATCTGATTTAATGTTATGTGCTAAGAGGTTTTAAGGGTTGGATCTTGATTGTTACTGCGCTAATCTGTAATAAGGGTTAATCTGTGATGTACATGAGAATAATAACCTAATGCATATTGTTGGATAAGTTCTTTGTTAAGTGTTGTAATCACAGATCTGTGTCCCAGCTAGTTTGTAGACACCTGAGTCTTGCAACCCCCCCTTCCTCTACCTCGGGTGAGACTTCATCTTCTTCGCAGGTTTTGCTGAAAGGGACGATAGTTAGGGTTTTTTTGGTGCGTTGTTGAAGCGTTGAACCCTGGGTCTTCCCTTGTGCCAACATTATCTTCGATGTCAAAGGATTGATGTCAAAGGGTTGATGTCAAGTGGTGTCATAGTGATGTGTTGTCATTGATGTCAAGGTTGATATGAAAGGAAGTTGTATCATTGATGTCATGTCATGGTTGATAGGAAGTTGTATCATTGATGTCATGTCATGGTTAATAGGAAGTTGTATCATTGATTTCATGTCATGGTTGATAGGAAGTACCAAATGGATGAACTCCAAAGTGGTCCCCTTATGGTGAAATCCCTCGCACGGAGATGCTTTGCAAAGTCCAAATGATAAAGTGGTTGTAAAAAGAAAATTAAAGAATCCCTAAAGTTAAGGAAAGTGGTCCCAAAGTGTTCAAGAATCCCTAAAGTTAAGGAAAGTGGTCCCAAAGTTAAGGAAAGAGGTTACATAGAAAAAGTATAAATACACCTCAAGAAGTCTCTCATAAGTACACACAAGTTCATTGAATATGTATCTCATTGATCAAGTGATTTTTATATAAGGTAACCAAGGATATCTGAGGAATTTTTCAGAGGGAATATCAAGTAAAGAAGGGCGAAATTACAAGGGAGGATGAAATCTTGTGAGGATGTGTTCTAAGGTATGTTATTTACAGGTCATTTTTGCTATAACTTTTGGTTTAGAACGATTCAGATAGTGAAATATGGAAGCTGTTAGCACTTGGTAAATTTCCTAGAGGTTGAAAACAGAAGAAATCTACAAAGGTAACTTTATCCAACCACTTTTGAAGCTGGGATCTATCCCTTCCAACTTCAGAGAGGGATCTCTCTATATGATTTAGCTATGTTTCCAATTTTAGATATTAGGCTAGGTAAAGAGATAGGTCGGTTTTGTTGTCAAAGTGTTTTTTTGAATTGGTTGAGACAGTCTACACATCCATTGGGCTATGGGGTCTGTGTTTTAATAAAATATGAAATACAAGCTAGAAACATGAAGGAAGACTTCTACAGGGCGAGATAATATACTCACTGGATCTTTTAGTAGCTTAAATGATGGACAGAAGAAAAGATGAGAAAGATAATTTCAACTAAGAAGCAGTTAAAAATTTCTTAATTGAAAACACTAGAAGATAAACACTAAAATCTTTTAAGTCGGAAACAGGGTATACAAGATAAATCCTGCAACATTCGTTACTCTTAAAGATTAGTTTCAGAAAACAATATGATCACAAAGAAAGAATAACATTCAACTTAGAGAGTAAACATCACCAGTGAATACACGCAAGAATCCTGTAAAAGTGCCTCATTTTTATTAGTGGAAGATCTCTTCAAAAATATTACAGTCTGATAGCGTCAGGGTGTGAAGATCAACAACCCCCAATACTTCGAAAGGTGAAGTATTTATAACTCAAATTACAAATGATCCTGTCATTAATGACCAGGACGTGCTAAATCTATTTTTAGCCTAACTAATTCAACAAATTTCCTAAATCTAGGAACTGCTTGATGACTTGGTGTAACTGCACGCTGATTTTTGGGTAGACCGTTGATGAAGCCTTTGCACGACCTCATCTGACTGGACAGCTGACTGGACCTGGACAACTCATCTATTAATCGATCAGATCACAGAGTTCCTCCCATCTGAGATGACTGGGCATGTTGACTTTGAGCAGTCTTCGATATACTTCGTCCATTTCTGTATACTTGGCGAATGTAGGCTTGGTGAGGAATATGTATCGAATCTTGTGTTGGATACTGATGTCCCATTGAAGGGAATCCATGAATTCCTTGCCGGTGATGCTCCCTTGAATCCCTGCAAACTTTGAACTATCCTTAGACACCTCATCCAATCTCTTCTTGTAATCTGGGAGTGTCATCAGTTTATCATTAATAACCTTCAGACCAGGTAGACCTTTCTTCTGGAGAGCTTCAATCTTGCTGAAGAATCTCTATACCCCTAGGTCCATGGTCTGAACCTTTTCTTCCAATTGAAGCATTAATCCTCTCTTGGTCAAAACTCTTTTGACCTCAAGGATGGTCTCTATTCTATCCTCGATCTTTAGCTCTTCTAGCTCTTCTCTGGTCTTAGAATTGAGGAACTTGATGATATCATTCGTCTGTGTCGGCATCTCCCCCAATTCTACTCTGATCTTCTCGATGGCCTATTTTCTCCTCTGGACCAATTCATTTTGCTCAAACATGATCTGGATCATTGGCCATATCTGATTCATGGACTTAGTGATGTCTGTCCATATACTCTCTTTAACCTCGGCCAATGTCTTGCTTGCCACTGTCTGCTTCCGGAGCTGCTGTAACTCCTGCTTGAGTTGCTCTGTTACCTGCTTTTCCTTGGATAGGCTGGTTTGGAAGGAAGATTTGAGTTCCTGCAGGTTCTCAATATCCTTTTTTAGACTGCTGATCTCTGTCTCCTGCAGGTTCATCCTTTCCATGGACTTAGCCAGATTGATTGTCTTCTCCTGAGATGTCGATGGAGTCATGGACAGGACTACTGTTACCGATGTTGTGCTCACTCCTGCAATTGGGATAGCACTCAATGGAATGACTTCCATTGGCTTCAGTTTCTCTTTCTCCTTTAAGAGTTTCTCCATCTTAGCTTCCATTTCTCTAAGATGTGTGTTTTTCTCCATGAGCAGCTTTAGCATCTCATCCTTCTCGCCTTCTTTCTCTGCTATCTCCTTTTCCTATGAGTCCTCTGTGGGAGGGAGCTTCAGTTGTTTTTTCAAGGATGCAATGTCAGCATTTTTCTTCTTTATCATTTCCTCTGCTGCTTTGATGTTCGAAGGATCATAACCGATCTTGAGGACCAGCTCCTCCAAAGTTTTGATCCTATTGTCCTTTGCGAATGATGAAATCTTCTCCATTTTGAGTTGTGTTTGAACATTGTTCAGTGACACCTGCAATTTGGCTGCAAAAGCGGAACCATGCGCCAATGTATAGAAAACCATTTCTCTGGTCTGCTTGTGCAGATCCATTTGATCGGCTGGGTGCACATCCTTCGTTTGGAATTCAAAGGTGGCCCTCTTGTAGTCGGTGATCACCTTGGGATTTGGTACCTGCGCCTGGAGGAAGGCCATGTGCATTCTTCCCTTTTCGGTTTCAAACGTAGACAATAGCCTATGCTGCACAGTCGACGTCTGCTTCCAAAATTGAGCGCAAGTACTGCTGGTAAGGGTCTGGTTCTTTTTCTTGATCACCTCGTACTTCTCGAAAATGCTCAACTTGGGACTAGTCTTGCCTAGCTGAGTGTCCAATGGGGAGTCTGTGGATTTCTTCGGTAATGTAGGGGTGATGTTCTTATAGAGGCTCGAACCGAAGGGTGGAATAACTGACTTGATCACTGTGGTAGGCGAGGCTTCTTTTTCCCTTGTCGGGCCAGGGACTGACGAAGTCTTAGGCCTCTTAGTGTGCAGCTGGAACTCCTTGGAAGATACCTCAGTGACAGGCGGAGATAAATCCTACGTCGACCTCTTCTCATTTGGGACCTGTGGCATGGTCGTTGGTGGCACAGTGGTCAGGGGAGCCTGATATTCCACTTCGACCAATGTGTTAGGCTCCCACATCATCTGATTTGCAAATTTTTCCACCTCAGGCCTAGCTTCATGAACGTATGGGATGTTTTTGTTCTTCACTCGCATTTCTGAGATGATCTTGCATGGATCATAATGCCATGGGAAGCTTAGGAAGAACTTCATTTCTATCAGCATTCGGTCTATTTCTTCCCCAGTGCCACGACTATTGCAGATGAAGGAGCCAATCTGCCCCTTGATTATAAGCTACTGCTTTTTCTTCAATGATACAAAATGGATATCATATGAATTCATAATCTTCTTTATATATTCTAAAGCGAATATCCTGACCGACAAATATTTGGGCAGCTTATAAGGTGCCAACTCGCACCCGTATACTCTAATCTCGGTATGATTCTGATACAGGTACCAATCCCTGGTCTTTGTGTTGTCTGAGAGGTGCAGGTTCCTCTGAACTTCATCGTTTATTCGAGGCTCGGGCTGGCACCTTAGCATGCTTACCATAGGGTGGTAGAACAGATCGATGAACATCTTGAAGCTGTACTCTGTGGAGTTGTGCTTTAGCAAGGAGGTCCATGCTGTGACTGCCTGAGGTCTACCATCTGCATCCATCTTCTGCATGGAAAAACTAAATTTATCTGCCTGGAAGAAAACAAACAAGTAGGCTAATATTGACGAATATCTAAACATGCCTTCCGTGCCAAAATTCACGAACTGTTCGTGAATATTGTCTGCCAAGAATGCGCTGAAATTAAACTGGGTGGTGGGCTTTTCATCAGTGGAGAAAATGGATAGAAAACCCATAATGGGATCATCTACCCATTGATCAGAATAGTATCCCAACAGAGCGCAAAGGGAAGAAATGGCCTAGTTTCCCTTAGTGGAGAACATGGACGATGGGTAAGGGGGATTTGTGGAAGGGAATTGAGCGGATGTGGGAAGGAAAAGCTCGAATATTTGAGCTCTTTGGGGAAAAGTCATTTTTTGATACAACTCTGTAAGGATTTCCAGGTTGAAAGGAGACGCAGAGTCGGCACGAGGAATTTGCATCATCTAGTCTATGGACTCGGGCATGATGAGGAAAAGGATTTCTCCGATCGAGGAGATGATGGCTCTTTGTTTGAGAATATATTGGGCTTGACACTTAAGCATGAACTCAGGAAAATGGTGGATCTGGGGAAAGAGGTAAAGGGGTAAATTGGACTCCCAGAGTCCAATTTCATCACTCTGGTCCAGGAAAAATTCCCTGAGCCATGACTGGAGGTATAAGAAATCGAAATTGCATTTGGTATTCGCGATTAATTGATCTTTGTCGACCAGTGGGATCTTGTCCAGGTCGACAGGAGGCGGGAGAAACAGATTCTCCTCTCCTTCCGCTGGTTTGGACTTTGGTGCCATTTCTGCAACAATACCTGCAATAAACACAACGTTAGTGGGGGTGACTGACTGTGGATGAGGGTGACGGAATGTAACGGAGGAGTAAGCGATGAATTTCTCTGGTGCGACAGGTGAATAGCGAAAGTAAGGGAAATAACGATAGTTTTATTTAAATTGAGGTCGGTTGGGCGTGGGAGACAGGTCAACTGGATAACGGATAGGTTATCCAGTAATAAATGGACAACGGGTCATTTGGTGGTGAGATGGCAGGTGACGGTGGCTAAAGGATACGGACGAGTGACGTGGTGGCTAGGGATTGGAGGTAAAAGTCGTAATAAGGGGCTTTCCATGAGTGAAAAGGGGAGGGGGCTGACAACAGTTATGGGATGTGACTAACTCGAGAACAAGTGGAAGGTGATGTCCATAAGTGACAGGGGTCTGTCAGATAGCAGATGGTGACGGGACTTCGGGGCAAATAGACTGACATCACGTATAACAAGAGACCCACCAGAGGGGGAAAACCATTCTGGACTCCAGGGGGGTCCGAAATCCATGTAGGGCCATTGATATGCACGCCCGTTTCTGAGCCGTAGATCTAAGCGCACTCTTTATCACTCATTCCGGACCCCCCCCCTTCCATTAAAGGCAGAATGGACGGGGGGGGTCTGAAATCCAATCTTGACCGTTGATTTAAGCGCTTAGCCCTGGGCCGTCCAAATGCGCGCAAATGTTATCAGCCATTCCAGACCTCCCCCGGTTAAAAGCAGAATAGTCGGGGGGGGTTTGGAATGCTCTGTGCACCATAGATCTGGGCGCCGCGATCAGGACCGTCTATATGTGCAGGGAGCATATATGGGTAGCGGAAAACACATGCGCTGGGAAAAACTTAGGATAAATGTATTTTATGGGTTTTTCCCCAAACTTTTCAAGTAGACACCACCATGGGCTTCGATCAAATGATCTTCTAAGCATATAAAACATGGTGCAACATTTACATCAAGCTAGTTTTATTGGAATGAAACAACAAAGAAGCTAGCCTACATACTAACCTATCTTCCTATGACAATTAACCCAGATTAAACTGTTGGGTTAAGAATTTACTCTACCCTGGGGCTATCTGACCAAGATTAGACAGTCTGGCCAGATTTATTCACTAATCTAACCTAGACACTTTGGCTAAGATTAAACTATTTAGCCAAATTCATTCACTACCCTATCAACATTCAAATTTAAAAAGAACTTGGCCATGCTTGAAAGGTATGGACCAAGTTACTATTATTGCATGGGGCTTTTATTGCAATTCTTTTATGCCCTCTTTTCTTTCTTTCTTTTTCTTTTTTCTTTTTCTTTTATTTTCTTTTTCTTTCTTTTTTCTTTTCTTTTTCCTTTTCTTTTCTTTTCTTTTTCTTTTCTTTTCAAATTATTTGTAGAATGAAAAATCATTTGTCAACAAAAACACTAGAGAGAGATAATATCCTAGTCACCAGTTGATTATATAATTTATAGGGTGATAACAGCGGCTCCACCTGGGGATGGTACTTGCCCTGTGAGGTGCCAAGAATCCTGGTTCCTATCATTCTGAAAATTTCTGCCTAATAGCCTTCGTTGGTTTTATTCTCAAAAATTGGAAAAATAGTGGTCAGCATCTTAGGGCCTTCTCTTCGGGCTTCAACCAACTGACTAATGTTCTTCACTCAGAAAATGCAAGTGAAAAATAAAAATAAAAATGGTATGTACAATGGAGAGTGAAAAATCGAATCTTCTACTGACGTGGCACATAATGTTTCAACATTCTGCCATTCACAGGTCCTCCTAGCAGATCTGTCCCATCAGCATTGTTTAGCAAGAAAGCATTGTTTCCCCTGAAAGCTTGGATCATATATGGTCCTGTCCATAGACTGTCAAATTTTCCATGCTTTCCCTTGTCTTCATTTCTAGCATCCCATCTCAGCACCAAATCTCCTAACTCAAAATCATCTTCCTTGGTTCGTTTGTCAAAGATCTTCTTGACGTTTTCTTGGATGACCTGAGTTTTGTTGAAAATGTCCTCCCTAGACTGCTGCAAATGGATCATCTGGTTGATCCTTCTCTGTGAGTCATTTGGCTCAGCTTGTACATCTTGAAGCAAATTCATGACAGGGACTCCTAAAGAAGTGGGGAAGACTGCCTCTGTGCCATAGACTAGCTGGTATGGTGACATACCAATTGACCTTTTGGTGGTCAGTCTGTCAGCCCATAACGCAAACACCAACTTGTTGTGCCATTATTTCTTGTTTTCCTGCAATGTTTTCTTGATGATATTTACCAAGGTTTTGTTTGAAGATTCCGCTAGCCCATTCGCCTGAGGGTAGTAGGCTATGGAATGCCCCAAACCAATGTAATACTAGTTGCAGAAATCTATGAGCTTCTTTGACCAGAAAGCATCTGCATTATCAGTTACAATCTTTCTAGGACATCCAAAGCGAGACAAAATATTATTTTCAAGAAATTTGATAATAAAAGAGTCAGTGGCTTGCCTGCTTAGTACTGCTTCGATCCATTTGGTAAAATAATCGGTGGCAGTGAGAATCCACCTGTGCTGGCCTGAAGACGGGGGGTGTATTTCTCCAATGAAGTCGAGTCCCCATTGCTGGAAAGGGGCCTCAACTGAGATCGGTTTTAGAGGTAGAGGGAGGAGTTTCCTTTTGCCTTCAAACAATTGACATTGATGACATGTAGTTACCTTTTGATGCACATCGACAAACAGGGTGGGCCAATAGAATCCAGCTCTAAGTATTTTGTTGGCTGTGACCTTCCAGTTCAGATGGCCACCACATTCTCCTGCATGAAACTCTTGTAACACTTTATTAGCTTCATCTTTCAATAAACAATTTAATAGAATGCCTCCAGGATATTTCCAATACAAATTGCCTTCTAGAATACAAAATTTTAAGGCTTTCAACTTTAAAAATCTAGCTTTAGTCTTAGTCAAACCAGGGGGAGCTTGTAGATTTTTACAAAACGAATATAAGGTCTGCGTACCATGGAGAGTTGAGAAATACCTCTCTCACGCTTGGAGTCGCCATCTCGCCCTGTTCATTTGCCACATCTAAAAAATTAATGTCAAGAGCATGGAAGTTCGATTCAGCCATTAATTTTGCTAGGCCTTGACCCTTAATTAGTTTTGTAGGCTTAATCTCTATATCGTATTCTAAAATAACAACAATCCATTTTCCCCTTCTTCCATCAGGGTTGTCCTGTGTCAAAATGTCTTTTACTACCGCGTTCGAAACATATGCTATGGTGTGGGAATGAATAATGTAGACTCTAAAGTATTTTATGGCTTCTACCAAAGCAAAAGCTTGTTTCTCCATTATCTTGTAATTCAGAGCAGCGTCTCTTAACGCTTTGCTAAAGAAAGCTATAGGTTGTTCATACCCTTCATTGTTCTTTTGCAGTAACACCGCTGCTATAATATGTTCGAAAGTGAAAGAAAATAGATAGAAATCCTTAGTAAAATTAGGACTGATCAAAACAAGGGCTTCTGTGAGTGCTCGTTTGACTTGTTCGAAAGACTGTCTGGACTCGAAGTCCCATTTTATTTTTACATCCTTTTTTAGCATATTTGTGATGTTTTTGAGGAGTTCTGCCAGATTGGGAATGAATCTTTGTAGAAAGTTTATTCTCTCGATAAAAGACTGTAGTTCCTTGAGGTTCCTGGGGTGTTCTAATTTTTGTATGGCCTCGATTCTGTTGGGGTCTATTTTGATTCCATCTTTGGAAATGATTTGTCCTAGCAGTTTGCCTTCCTCTAACCCGAAAAGGCTTTTCTTAGGATTTAAAGAAATCCCAACCTTCTACATTTATCGAAGACTCGTCTGAGGTGTCGCAGGTGTTCGTCATCAGATTGGGAAAACACAGTTACATAATCTAAATAGACGATAATAAACTTACCTGATTCTTCCACGAAGGCGATATCCATCGCCCTCTGAAATGTGGCTCCTGCATTCATCAAACCAAAAGGCATTTTCAAATACATGAAAGTGCCCCATGGGGTGGTGAAAGCAATTTTGTCTTGGTCATTCGGGTGAACTAGGACCTGATTGTAACCTGAGAAACCATCCAGCAAAGAAATTCGACTGGACCCAACCACCCTTTGCAGGATGTGGTCCATTTTCGACAAGGGGTAATTATCCTTTAGGGAGGCTTTATTCAGATTTTGGAAATCTATGCAGAGTCTGATTTCCCCAGTTTTCTTATGTGTAGGGACCAAATTAGAGACCCATTTGGAAAAACGCAACGGAACTATGATTTTGGCATCGTACATTTTTTTGATTTCCTTTTCTATCAGAGGGAGCAACTTGGGATTTATCCTCCTAAGTTTCTGCCTAAATGGTTTTTGGTCTTATTTTATTGGAATCCTATGTTGTATGATGTTGGTATCATAATCTTTCAAATCTTCATAGCCCCAGGCAAGGACATCCTAATATTCTTTGAACAGCTCGATGTATTTGAGTTTTTGCTCTGGGGGTAATGATTTAGACAGTTTGACTATCCTGGGTTTCTCTTCAGTCCCTATATTACAGTCTTCTACCTCTTGTCCATGGGCTTTGATTTTCAGTTGTTTGGATACGTCATTAAAATCAAACAAGTCCTCTAAAGGAACTAGACCTCTAGGAAAAACATTGCTTTTCAAATGTAAAACATCAGCATCCATTTCGTCATTGCCTAATTCTCCTGAATCTATGCTATTTACACTATCAATTTCAAAATCAGAACTATTTACATTTTCCTCTTCGTTCTCTAAATCTATATTTGTGCATTCAAAATCATTTTTACACTACAGAAAGTCTTCGATTTGATCATCATTACCAAACATTTGCCAGTACCTGATATTGTCGGGAGCGGTTGGTCTGCATTTCACCTCAACAGTGTATGGGCGGGTCGAGCGAAAAGGAATCTTACAGGTGGCTACTGACGTAGCCAATCCATCCGCCAGAATGTTTTGTCCCCTCGGCATTACCTGCAAGCTGTCAACTTTAGTGAAACATCTCAGGGCATCAAGGACAACATTCCTATAAGCTCTAAGACGTGGGTGTTTCGCAGCGTACTCACCTTTGATTTTCTTGATTATCAACTCAGAATCACCTCTTACCATAATCTGTTTAGCACCAACTCTTTTCAAAAGCTTCAGACCGAGCATCAAGGCTTCATACTCGGCAATATTGTTAGTGCACTAGAAATTTAATTTGTAAGAATGATTTTCTGAATACCTGTTTCTGTGATTATGCAGCCAGACTCCTGCTCTAGCTCCTTCTTTGCTCACTACTCCATCAAAGTCCATGCTCCATAAATCTGTGGGTAACTCTTCAGTTATCACGTTCTTCGTCCTTGCTACCTCAATGATTTCTTGGCCTTCGTCCGGACTAGATGTATCTTCTCCCAACTGAGTGTCTTGTTCTCTGGTGTCACCATCATTGTACAAGATAAAAGAATCCAGGTTGGAATGCATGGAGTAGAGAGGATAGTTGTGCAGCTTTTCTTGGCTACTGACCATGTACTTCATCAATGTTTCTCTGTATAGCCTTCTTTGTTGCCCGAAAACTGGGATAGTGGCATAAGACATATCTAACTGCAGGGTTCCTTTCAACTTAGCCCCCCAAGACCGGGATAGCAACATTCCATACTTCGGCGGGATGTCTGCAACTACCACATCCATTACCATGCTCTTCGTAGGAATCTAAACCAAGGTGATGCATAGGTCCTTGATAAAATCAATACATCTAACTTTATTGGAGTCGAATGAGTGTAAATCCTTGTAAGGTCTGGTGACCTCCAGTTCTAGTTTCTCCATTACTGCTTTGGGCATTAGATTGTGGGAAGCACTCAAATCCAGCATAGCATTATGCAAGATCAGGTCATGTATGTTTAGACTGATGTAAAAAGGAGCGACCTCAGCAGTATCATCTCGACCATCTACTTCTGGTCCGAAAGAAGTTCGGGTTGATCATCAGTAAGGTTCACAGTGTCTGAATGATTTGTTGATCCAATGGTTAGGGCTTTCGTGCCTATGTTAGGTTCAATGGTCAGTGCTTTAATCACCTGTGAACGATAAACGTCTTTTTTCATCAACTCGGTAAGTGGTATGGGAATTTTTACTTTGGCCAATTCCCCCTCCAGGATGAAAGGTGTAGGAGCTCTGCCTTGGCTCATAAATTTTGGTTTGTCCACCATATTCTTCTGTCCCAAAGGACTTGGTGGATTAATAGGAAAATCCTCAGGCTGAGACGACCTTTTTATAATAGTAAGGTTTTTCTTCATGGAAGCTTCGGCAGTGCTCTTTTCAGGAATCTTCTCGGCAATTGGCTCAAAGGCCTTCTTGGTTTTGACTGCTTTCTTTGTTTCAACCGTCTTTTTTGGGGAACTACCTTCTGTCTTTTTACTCCGCAGATTATACTGTCGGTGTACCTCCAAAATGGAATTTTTGAATGCCTGATGTTCTGCATCTTCAACTTCTTCACTTACTTTTGTTTGATTGAGAAGAAAGAGTTCTTGCTCTTCTTGGGTAAGGAAAATAGCTTCATTGTCGTGAATGCCCATGAGATTTATGTGAGTATCCTCCAGTTCTTCAATTACTTCCTCCCCCTCGTCAGCATAATTTTCTTGCAAGGGGGGTCTGATCTGCTGATCTGGACCCCTCTGCTCTCTTTGATCCCTAGGATCTCTTTGTCTGATTTGAGGAGGGTTTCTCCTAAAGTTAGGGTTTCAAACTTGGGGAGCTGGTGGATTTTCTCTCAGAGGATTTCTGTCAGACACAGTAAGTCTTTCCATCATTCTTTCCACTGCTCTGACCAAAGAATCCAATTTGGAATCTGAGGTCGACGTGGAAGGTTCTTCTTTAATTGTGAACCTCCTCTCTGACCTCTGACGTGCCCTTTTTGCCAACAAATTGGCCTCCACACTTATAGCACTTTTCTGCATGTCTTCCAAGGTGGTAGAATTTCTCTCCCTTAGTTGGTATGACATGTCCATGTCAAAACCATCGGGGAATTTTATCAATGCCAAACCCTGTGGAGGTTTGATTTCCACTGGGATTGCGTTGTATTGGTTATTGAAATGAGTGCAGTAATCTTGCATTGTCTCACCTTGATTTCTTCTAATATTTTCATATTTCGACAAGATTTGCAGAGGGTTTTTCTTTACCTCCCATCTATCAAGAAAACTCCTTTGGAATGTGGTGAGGTCAAGGACTGAGGTGGCACGCAAACCTTTGTACCATTTTTTAGCGTCACCTGTCAAACTTTGGGAAAACAATCTCAATTGAATGTCAACTTCATCGACTTCATGCAGATCATAATAATCATTCATTTTATCTACGTGCTGTTGTGCACTCAAAGGTCCTATTGCATCGAATTGTGGAAGTCTTGTTTGATAGTCTTGGGGCATTGCATGTAGAGGCACAGCCAACACCAAGGGAGCATATTGAGCTGCCATGATGGGTGGAGGAGGTGGGACAACACCCTGCATGATCGGCGAGGTAGAGACTGAAGACGAGGATGAGGAGGGACTGGATAACACTAAGGAAGTGATTTGCGGTTTAGTCGTGGGAGACAAAACTTCGGGGGTTCAGGGTTGCAAAGAAGTTGGGTCAAAGATGATTCCAGTCACTAAACTATCGAACCGTGTTCTAACCAGGCTTTGTTGTGGAAAGGTATCAAGGTCAGGGTTTTGAGAGGTAACAGGTTTCCCTTAAAAGGAAAAGGACTTATGAAGGGGAATATGACTCACTGAGCCTTCAGCTAAGGTCTTTTTCCTGAGCAACTGTTCGGGGTTATCTGTCACTATCACAGGTTCTAGGTCTGGATGAGATCGAGTATAAACTTTCTTGGGAGCCAGAATTCTTTTTGGTTTTTTATATATATATTTTTTAGTTTTGTAAGTCCAAAAATAATATGTACAAAGTTTAATCAACCTCTAAACATTACTTTCTTCTCAAATTTGCAATATTCCACGGAACAAACTTTCTTTTAGGGAAAAGAAAACATGAAATTATCAATTTTTAGTTCTGTTCCCCAGTGGATTCGCCACTATGTTAGTACTTGGTAAATTTCCTAGAGGTTGAAAATAGAAGAAATCTACAAAGGTAACTTTATCCAACCACTTTTGAAGCTGGGATCTGGCCCTTCCAACTTCAGAGAGGGATCTCTCTATATGATTTAGCTATGTTTCCAATTTTAGATATTAGGCAAGGTAAAGAGATAGGTCGATTTTGTTGTCAAAGTGTTTTTTTGAATTGGTTGAGACAGTCTACACATCCATTGGGCTATGGGGTCTGTGTTTTAATAAAATATGAAATACAAGCCAGAAATGTGAAGGAAGACTTCTACAGGGCGAGATAATATACTCACTGGATCTTTTAGTAGCTTAAATGATGGACAGAAGAAAAGATGAGAAAGATAATTTCAACTAAGAAGTAGTTAATAATTTCTTAATTGAAAACACCAGAATATAAACACTAAAATATTTCGAGTCAGAAACAGGGTATACAAGATAAATCCTGCAACATTCGTTACTCTTAAAGATTAGTTTCAGAAAACAATATGATCACAAAGCAAGAATAACATTCAACTTAGAGAGTAAACATCACCAGTGAATACACGCAAGAATCCTATAAAAGTGCCTCCTTTTTATTAATGGAAGATCTCTTCAAAAATATTACAATCTGATAGCATCAGGGTGTGAAGATCAACAACCCCCAATACTTTGAAAGGTGAAGTATTTATAACTCAAATTACAAATGATCCTGTCATTAATGACCAGGACGTGCTAAATCTATTTTTAGCCTAACTAATTCAACAAATTTCCTAAATTTAGGAACTGCTTGATGACTTGGTGTAACTGCATGCTGATTTTTGGGTAGACTGTTGATGAAGCCTTTGCATGCCCTCATCTGAATGGACAGCTGACTGGACCTGGACAAATCATCTGTTAATCGATCAGATCGCAGAGTTCCTCCCATCTAACATGACTGGGCACATTGACTTTGAGCAGTCTTCGATATACTTCGTCCATTTCTGTATACTTGGCGAATGTAGGCTTGGTGAGGAATATGTATCGAATCTCGTGTTGGATACTAATGTCCCATTGAAGGGCATCCAGGAATGCCTTTCCAGTGATGCTCCCTTGAATCCCTGCAAAATTTGAACTGTCCTTAGACACCTCAGCCAATCTCTTCTTGTAATCTGGGAGTGTCATCAGTTTATCATTAATAACCTTCAGACTAGGTAGACCTTTCTTCTGGAGAGCTTCAATCTTGTTGAAGAATCTCTGTACCCCTAGGTCCATGGTCTGAACCTTTTCTTCCAATTGAAGCATTAATCCTCTCTTGGTCAAAACTCTTTTGACCTCAAGGATGGTCTCTGTCCTATCCTTGATCTTCAGCTCTTCTAGCTCTTCTCTGGTCTTAGAATTGAGGAACTTGATGATATCATTCGCCTGTGTCGGCATCTCCCCCAATTCTACTCTGATCTTCTCGATGGCCTATTTGCTCCTCTAGACCAATTCATTTTGCTCAAACATGATCTGGATCATTGGCCATATCTCATTCATGGACTTAGTGATGTCGTTCCATACACTCCCTTTAACCTTGGCCAATGTCTTGCCTGCCACTGTCTGCTTCCAGAGCTGCTGTAACTCCTGCTTGAGATGCTCTGTTACCTGCTTTTCCTTGGATAGGCTGGTCTGGAAGGAAGATTTGAGTTCCTACATGTTCTCAATCTCCTTTTTTAGCATGCTGATCTCTGTCTCCTGTAGGTTCATCCTTTCCATGGACTCAGCCAGATCGGTTGTTTTCTCCTGAGATGTCGATGGAGTCGTGGACGGGACTGCTGTTACTGATGCCGTTCTCACTCCGGAAATTGGGATAGCACTCAATGGAATGAATTCCATTGGCTTCAGTTGCTCTTTCTCCTTTAACAGTTTCTCCATCTCAGCTTCCATTTCTCTAAGTTGTGTGTTCTGCTCCATGAGCAGCTTTAACATCTCATCCTTTTTGCCTTCTTTCTCTGCTATCTCCTTTGCTTGCGAGTCCTCTGTGGGAGGGAGCTTCAGTTGTTTCCCCAAGGATGCAATGTCAGCATTGTTCTTCTTTATCATTTCCTCTATTGCTTTGATGTTTGAAGGATCATAACCGATCTTGAGGACCAACTCCTCCAAAGTTTTGATCCTATTGTCCTTTGTGAATGATGAAATCTTCTCCATTTTGAGCTGTGTTTGAACATTGTTCAGTGACACCTGCAATTTGGCTGCAGAAGCGGAAGCATGCACCAATGTATAGAAAACCATTTCTCCGGTCTGCTTGTGCAGATCCATTTGATCGGCTGGGTGCACGTCCTTCGTCTGGAATTCAAAGGTGGCCCTCTTGTAGTCGGTGATCACCTTGGGATCTGGTACCTGCGCCTGGAGGAAGGCCATGTGCATTTTTCCCTTTTCTGTGTCAAACGCAGACAGCAGCCTATGCTTTGAAGTTGACACCTTCTTCCAAAACTGAGCACAAGTACTGCTGGTAAGGGTCTGGTTCTTTTTCTTGATCAACTCGTACTTCTCAAAAATGCTCAACTTGGGCCCAGTCTTGCCTGGCTGAGTGTCCAATGGGGAGTCTATGGATTTCTTCGGTAATGCAGGGGTGATTTCCTTATAGAGGCTCGAACCAAAGGGTGGAATAACCGACTTGATCACTGTGGTAGGCAGGGCTTCTTTTTCCCCTGTCGGGCTAGGGACTGATGAAGTCTTAGGCCTCTTAGTGTGTAGCTGGAACTCCTCGGAAGATACCTCAGTGACAGGCGGAGATAAATCCTGCCTCGTCCTCTTCTCATTTGGGACCTGTGGCGTGGTCGTTGGTGGCACAGTGGTTGGGGGAGCCTGTTGTTCCACTTCGACCAATGTGTTAGGCTCCCACACCATCTGATTTGCAAATTTTTCCACCTCAGGCCTAGCTTCATGAACGTACGGGATGTTTTTATTCTTCACCCACATTTCTGAGATGATCCCGCATGGATCATAATGCCATGGGAAGCTTAGGAATAAATTCATTTCTATTAGCATTTGGTCTGCTTCTTCCCCAATGCCACGACTGTTGCATATGAAGGAGCCAATCTACCCCTTAATTCTAAGCTGCTACTTTTTCTTCAATGATAGAAAATGGATATCATCTGAATTCATAATCTGCCTTATATATTCTAAAGCGAAGATCCCGACCGACAAATATTTGGGCAGCTTATAAGGTGCCAACTCGCACCCGTATACTCTGATCTCGGTATGATTCTGATACAGGTACCAATCCTCAGTCTTTGTGTTGTTCGAGAGGTGCAGGATCCACTAAACTTCATCGTTTATTCGAGGCTCGGGCCAACCCCCTAGCATGCTTACCGCATGGTGGTAGAACAGATCGATGAACGTCTTGAAGCTGTACTCTGTGGAGTTGTGCTTCAGCAAGGAGGTCCATGCTGTGACTGCCTGAGGTATACCATCTACATCCATCTTCTGCATGGAAAAACTAAATTTATCTACCTGGAAGAAAAAAAACAAGTAGGCTAGTATTGACGAATATCTGAACATGCCTTCCATGCCAAAATTCACGAATTGTTCGTGAATATTGTCTGCAAAGAATGCATTGAAATTAAACTGGGTGGTGGGCTTTTCATCAGTGGAGAAAATGGATAGAAAACCCAGAATGGGCTCATCTACCCACTGATCAGAATAGTATCCGAACAGAGCACAAAGGGAAGAAATGACCTGGTTTCCCTTAGTGGAGAACATGGACGACGGGTAAGGGGGATTTGTGGAATGGAATTGAGCGGATGTGGGAAGGAAAAGCTCGAATATTTGAGCTCTTTGGGGAAAAGTCATTTTCTGATACAACTTTGTAAGGATTTCCAGGTTGAAAGGAGACGAAGAGTCGGCACGGGGAATTTGCATCATCTGGTCTATGGACTTGGGCGTGATGAGGAAAAGGATTTGTCCAGTCGACGAGATGACGACTCTTTGTTCAAGAATATAGTGGGCTTGACACTTAAGCGTGAACTTAGGAAAATGGTGGATTTGGGGAAAGAGGTAAAGGGGTAAACTCGACTCCCAGAGCCCAATTTCATCACTCTGGTCCAGGAAAACTTCCCTGAGTGATGACTGGAGGTCTGAGAAATCAAAATCCCATTTGGTATCCATGATTAATCGTTCTTTATCGACTAGTGGGATCTTGTCCAGGTCGACAGGAGGCGGGAGAAATGGATTCTCCTCTCCTTCTGCTGGTTTGGACATTGGCGCCATTTCTGCAACAGTACCTGCAATAAAAACAACGTTCGTGGGGGAAACTGAATGTGGATGAGAGTGAAGGAATGTAACGGAGGAGTAAGCGATGAATGTCTCTGGTGTGACGGGTGAATAGCGAAAGTAAGGGAAATAACGATAGTTTTATTTAAACTGGGGTCGGTTGGGCACGGGAGACAGGTCAGCTGGATAGCGGATAGGTTATCCAGTAATAAATGGACAACGGGTCATTTGGGGGTGAGATGGCAGGTGACGGTGGCTGAAGGATATAGACGGGTGATGTGGTGGCTAGGGATTGGAGGTAAAAGTCATAATAAGGGGCTTTCCATGAGTGAAAGGGGGAGGGGACTGACAACAGTTATGGGATGTGACTAACTTGGGAACAAGTGGAAGGTGATGTCCATAAGTGATGGGGGTCTGTCAGATAGCAGATGGTGACGGGACTTTGGGGCAAATAGACTGACGCCACGTATAACAAGGGACCCGCCAGAGGGGGAAAACCATTCCGGACCCCCCCCCCTTAGTTAAAAGAAGATCATCCAGGGGGGTCCGAAATCCATGTAGGGTCGTTGATATGCGCACCTGTTTCTGAGCCATAGATCTAAGCACACGCTTTATCACTCATTCTAGACCCCCCCCCCCTCCATTAAAGGCAGAACGAACGGGGGGGTCCGGAATCCAATCTTGACCGTTGATTTAAGCGCTCAGCCCTAGGTCGTCCAGATGCGCGCAAATGTTATCAGCCATTCCGGACCCCCCCGATTAAAAGCAGAACGGTTGGAGGGGTCCGGAATGCTCTGTGCACCGTAGATCTGGGCACCATGATCAGGACTGTCTATATGTGCAGGGAGCATATATGGGGAGCGAAAAACACATGCACTGGGAAAAACTTAGGATAAATGTATTTTATGGGTTTTTCCCCAAACTTTTCAAGTAGACACCACCATGGGCTTTGATCAAACGATCTTCTAAGAATATAAAACATGGTGCAACATTTACATCAAGATGATTTTATTGGAATGAAACAACAAAGCAACTAGCCTACATACTAACCTATCTTCCTATGACAATTAACCCAGATTAAACTATTGGGTTAAGAATTTACTCTACCCTGGGGCTATCTGACCAAGATTAAACAGTCTGGCCAGATTTATTCACTAATCTAACCTAGACACTTTGGCTAAGATTAAACTGTTTAGCCAAATTCATTCACTACCCTACCAACATTCAAATTTAAAAAGAACTTGGCGATGCTTGAAAGGTATGGACCAAGTTACTATTATTGCATGGGGCTTTTATTGCAATTCTTTTATTCCCTCTTTTCTTTCTTTCTTTTTCTTTTCTTTTCTTTTTCTTTCTTTTTTCTTTTCTTTTTCCTTTTCTTTTCTTTTCTTTTTCTTTTCTTTTCAAATTATTTGCAGAATGAAAAATCATTTGTCAACAAAAACACTAGAGAGAGATAATATCCCAGTCACTAGTTGATCCTATAATTTATAAGGTGACAACAAAGGCTATTGATTAAACATAGCAAGGTACATGTGGTAAAAATTTCCTCATCTGGGTCATTGTAGTTTGGGAGATACACTCTATGGAAGATAGGGTTTTTGGCCAGTCCTAGAACCAGTCTCAAACAAGTGTTCCGAGTAAAACAATCATAACATCTTCATAGAAGATTCAAATTCAGCAAGACCAAATTTATTGGATATATTACAGTTTGTATTACATGGGGTGCAATTTTCAGATCCATATATTAAATATTCCGCATTTCGAATTCTCTACAAGGTCATCTCTAGAATAAACCATAATTCAACAAGATCTACCATTTTTGCTATAATGCCTTTTCTGGGATATTCCAAGTAGTGAAACTTGGAGGAATTGCAAAGAAGATACTGGATAATATTTTGTACAAGTTTCAGACCTTTATACATTACAGGTATGGAGTTATTCTCGTTGAAAGTTAGTATTTTTAACTAATCCAAAAACTAGTCACGTGAGACTAAGGTAATAGTTGATGAATATGATATTCTCTTATTGTTGAAGTTGAGGAAGGTCTACAGGTCTATGATCACATACACCAAGTATGTTATAGAGTTACATGTATGTTTATATGCATGTTTTGAGGGTTACATGTTGATGATGTTATGGTGTATAGAATGATTGAGACATATCATGAGTGATATAGTATATGCTTGAGGCACATGGTTTGAGGAGCATGTTGGATATTGGACACATTGTTTGAGATACATTTTGGTATATGTATGAGGAACTTGTTGGTGATATATATACATTCTTGGTATACATTTGGCACATACTCTTGGCATATGTTTGATGCACATTTCATGGTGCATGGTATGGCAATGTTGGTACATCTTAATGAGTGATCTTCGCATATGGTTGATGTGGCATAGAAATATTGATATTGGTGATGGTTGTGAGGTGTCGTGATGTGCATGGTTGATGAACTTGTGTTGGTATAAGTATTGTTGCAGGTTGTTGGTATAGGTTGATAGTGATAGTGGTTGATTCAGTGATGGAGACAACTATAGCAACAATTGTTGATTCTTGTGTTCATTGGACATGTTTTTGAGTTTGTTGGAGAACTGGAGGAATTCTAGTTTCAAATATTGTCTTATGTCTACAAGTTGGGTCTTTTACTTGAGGATTGTATTCCTCACATCTCAGTTGGTGTTGAGATCAAAAAGTTAGGTCTTGCACTAAGAGTTGGTGCTCTATATTTCAGTTGGTGCTGATAACTCCGGAGATTGTAGTCTTCATGTAACAATACAATATACAATCTTACACATAAATATAGTGTTCATTGTGTTTATTGTGTTGATGATTCATTGCTCTCTATTATTGATGAATGTTGAATGTTGATGATATATGAATACTAGTATTGTATAACAATGTTTTTGATGGTTGGTAAATAAAGGAAGAAAAATAATTAAAGGTCCACATACTGATTCACCCCCCCCTCTTAGTGTACTCGGTGTGTCCAAAAATTGACACGTAAACCATATGTTGCCATCAAAAGTAAGAGGATATGTAAATATACGTCGGAAGTGCGATGATAATTTGTGTCACTGTAAAATTGAGCCTTGGATGACATGTGTTCATAAGAAACATAAGAAGTGCGGCACAATCAAATTCGTTGGAAGTGAGACAGTAACTAAAATGACGTTTGGAGGGGCCAATGATTGTCATGATCCTGACTACATCACATTAGAATTACATCGAAAGGGCCATTGGAAAATGATCCAAAGTTACTACTGGCACCTTCCCAATTAGCATCTGCCACATCAACTACATAGTCATCCTATTGTACTGACACATGTTGTATAGTCAACTTTTGCATCACCAGCCATGCAATGCCATGTCATCAGACCATACTACCACATGTCAAACTCCATCCATGCCATGTGTTATCCTGCCACATCAACACCCTCCCAGACCAACACATCCATAGAATCCATATAGTGCCATGTGTCTCCTTCTGGAGCTTCCATGTGTCCTACCCCTGTTAAATGTTTTCCTATTGTTAAAAAACTTCAGAACACAATAAATTTTGCATATGGTGTTTGTTTGAGGTTGTTCAAGCATATTTGGAAATCTCTCGACGAGCTCTTTGACATGGTACCACTTTCATCAACATTTGAAAATATTATTTTTTCTTTAGTCATAGATCCTCTTGGATCAACCTCATAGCCTCAATTATGTATATAGGTTACTAGGTATGTGACAATATGTTATCAGAGCTATTGGTTACAACATTGGGGTTGTATGGATCATAATTAGATTCTACAACAAGAAATTCTAGTTTGCATACAAAGTGTTTGATAAAAAGACTCATTGAAGATTGAGGAAAATGTATGCTATATCAATGGAATCTATTTCATGGATGGATCCAACTCAATATTAATGTGGATGGGCACATTTCACTGAGTTTCAGGTGCATCATTATGGTCATATGTGTTGGAAGTTTGACTACATAGAAGGAATTGTGATTTGTAGATTATATGTTTGACAAAATTCAAATCAAGAGGTTCCATATCACCACAAATGACTAGTATTATATTGGCCATAATTGATCAAGGGATTAGATATTGTCACAAAGGAGGGGGAAATACACTACCATTAACAACACATATTGAACTAATGGAACCAAATAGATGGTGTAGATCCTCTCACCGGATTCAAGTTCATTAGGGATTCAAATTTTTGGAGGAGACATGGACAACCAATATTTAGTCACATGGGTGAGATCAATAGTTGATAGGATCTCATGGATTCAAGTTTTATGGGGATTCATGGTTTTGAAAATTACATGAATGGTTGATCTTACTTCTTTCAGATGAGATTGATGCCTATGATTTTATCGTGGGGTTAGAGTTCATCAAGGTTTCAAGATTTCATAATTGTCATGATTGACTAGGATATTTTTGGAGAAATATATATATGGTCTTTAGGTACTCACAGGGATTGAGGATTTAGGATGAAAAGGAAGAATGGAATCCCATGAATGATCAGGATTACATTGGGAAATGGGAAAATGGTATGGATGAGAGAGATTTAGATGTTGTGAATAGTTGATATCTCATGCACTCTGAGATTGATGATCCATAAGCACATTGACCCTTATGTAGTTGTAATATGACAAGGTAGAACCAATGGGTGCCACATAGAGTCCAAGTGGACACAAGTGCCACATCAACAACATGCCATGTCAATAAAAACAAAAAGGTTGTATGGAGTAGGTTTCTTATCTTTTCCATAATAGGAGTAGATAAGGCCAAAATTAGATGGAATTTTGGCGGTAATTCTATGGAGATGAGAACTATAATAGTGCTAGCGAGGAGTGTTTACAAATTCATCTCCAAAAATCTAGAAAAAGGTAATTAGTATTTTTTAAAGATCAGGAGGGTACTCACTAATAAAAGCTCTATTGATGATGAAATTCTGATCTTAAAAATTATGAGAAGGCACCAAGAAACCTAGTGGAGAATTTGGACAAATTCTAAAGGTTTGGAGTGGAGGTGCAGAAAATGGACAAAATCCATTATTCTGAAATAAAGTTTTGGTGATTTTAGAAACTTTAAAAGGAGGAACATCGACCCAAGACATAAAAACTAGAAAAATTGTATTCCTCGACATTTAATCTTCTCAATAATCTGGAAATATTTCTCCTACTGAAAATTTTGTGGTTTTTCTCCATTTGAAAGATTGTAGTTTTAACCAAAATTTATGAGTCTGAAGAAAGTCCAAAAAGGGAAAAGTTGACAATTCCATTTTCATAGAGAAAATTAATAGAGTATCACACCAACAAGATGAAGGTTTCAAAATTATCATAACTAGCATAGCCGCTAACTCGCGGCTGGTGAACGCCGAAAAGAATCGGCTGGTAATCTTCGCGCAGTAAAAATTTCCCGTGTAAATCCATGGCGTAGTAAATAGTTAAAAAATAATCCTAATTGACACAGTAATAATTAACAGTCATATTTTCACATAAACTGTTGAGTTTCATTTATCTTGTGTTAATATTTTAATTTTTGTTAATCACTTACATGGCAATCAGTTAGCTATCAAAGTAATTTTTAAATATGATTAGGTAAATGTAAAAAAGTAAACACATAAACGGATGTCTTTATAATAGATAGAAAGTTAATGATTGAAATCACAACCATTTATTTTGTGTGACTACTAAGAATATTCCAGCCATATTTAATCCTGTCCATAGAAAACTTATTAAGCACTAAATCCCTATTAAATCTTCCCATTGTCAATAGGTGTACGCCTTTCAGCGTAATTAGAAGTTCTATCTATGCTCAACAATTTTGTTTTCTAGTTCTCACTATTTTTTCCTTTATAGGTGGAAAAACCTAGCCTTTGATATTGAATGCACCAAACTTAGAAAAAGTGCAGAAATTGGGAAAAATTAGCAAGCCTAAAGGCCTATAACTTTTATCTCTAAGCTCAAAACTAAACATGGTTATAGTCATGGGAAATATATTCAATATGAGAAAAGATCTAAAGAATTATATCATGAGAAGTACTTTGTAACTTTCCATAAATTGGACATTAAAGGGGCCTATAGCCTTGATTTGACCATTTTTATTTTGTTAAAATGGGTAGTTTCTAGAATGCATATTGATAAGATTTTTTTTATAGAATTATGGAAATGAAGTATATCTAAAAATTTAATCATACCAACACTTTTTCAGATCCAATCTTGCATAAAAAATAGTTAAGTTAAAAAATCCTTGAAGAAGGAAATGAAAGAAGGGCAAAATCCTTGTAGTCATGAAGAAGAGGTCAGAGGTGTTACGAGGAAAATCTCTCTATGGCTAGGGGTAAACCAAAATAGATGAAAATGAATGAAGAAATCAAATCTAATCTCAGGTATGCTATATAAACAAATATGCTAGCAAAACAAGATAAAAGGCCTACCTCGTCTAGATGTTCGATGAAGTTCACCGTTGAGCACTTGACTCAAAGCAATACACCTGCAACTTATCCTCAACAACCAAGAAATGAAATAATATGGTGATAATATATAATCTTAGCACATTCAATAGCATAATCCATCAACATTCATAACAAATATGCTCATGAAATAACAATTCAAATATTTTCAAGATATTAATTGGACGAGAAAAAAGTATTTCTATTAAAAAGTAATCAACAGAAGTGAAGGAATTACAAACTTTCATGTCGGCATGGTTCGAAACCGAGAAACTAAGTCCCTTCCAGTTGGGCCTCCACCACTTCAATCCCCCACCAAAGGCAAGCTCATATAAGGGAAACAATGAGGTTCTCAATCAAGTAGGGAAGAGCTTGGGAGTTGAACAATGTGTTCATACTTAAAAGGAAAAAGGTATGTAGACTCAATATGAAGTGAATAATTTCTCCAGAGTAACTTTGCTCTCAAAGTTGAATTCTTCTCCCCTTTTCCATAGCTTGTATTTTTTCCATTTGTATCCTTCAAGTGTAGCTAAAGGGTTGAGTCAGACTGTTTCTAGTATATGGAAGGTCAAGGATCATGGATCTCGTGACATGACATGGAAACCCGACACCATTTTTTAATTTTAGGCACAAAACCCGATGTACGTGGGATGTAGTGGTGCAACCTATGTATAAGCATGTTGTACAATAGGTAGGGTGCGTATATGTGGAAAAAAAATGTTTTATCTCTGGTATTTGCAAAAGGGACTTCAAGTCTGCATAGGGAAATGGAAAAAGGCCTTTTGTGCAAGTTTGCATAGGGTGAGGAAAATCTTGTTATAACATATTCCCCCTAATGTGTGAAGTCAGAGGATTATATGTGATGGAAAAAATACATTATAATACCCAGAAGTGGAGTAATGGGGACCTAGCTGGAAGAACTAGTTGCTCATGAGAATATTACAATATGTACTAACTTTGCACACATGGATGCTAGTTTGAATTACACTGCAGATCCATGTAAAACTATACCAAACAGTTGTCCATGGCCATGACTAGGAAATATAAAGGTGGCTACGTGCCAAAGGCTTTCATAGTCATGAACAAGGCCTAGGAAAACTAGTCTCAAAATCAATATGAAGATATATGTATACAATGGAGTACAATCTGATCTCCCATGATCACTAAAGTCACACAGGTACTGTTCAAATGAAAGGTAGCAACAACTCAAGAAAGATGCAACTATGAATTGATGTCTTCAAGTCTTCTACACAATCCTCCAAAGGTGCAAGTCTACATCGTGTGAATAAATGAGTTCAAGTTGAACACAATGAGACTTCGTTTGATTATTGGTCATTAAGGTATACTGTTAACAAACATGAGACAACCTACCGATAATGAAAGTAGGTATCAAGGCACCGAGTACATTATTACAAGTGTGAATAGAGGTGTCTGGTTCGAGCACTTGAATAATCCATCGATCAAGAGACATTGATGTATTCCCAATTGTCGATGATGAGAGAACCTGCCACTAATGACTGCAAGTCTCTAGGTACTCATAGGACTCTAGGTCTCGTCTCCATAATAGATGATTTGAATTCGATAGAAGGAGACCCGCTGAAAGGAGAGAATTAGGGCATCTCTCATCATTCAGCATGAGGTACAAAGAAGTATCTTAATGATTTGGAGGAAATCGGATGAAGAAAATGTTCACGAACCAATGACCCTGTGTGTCTTTTGTGTGTGCTAATTGCAAGAGGTACACGAAAAATACCCTCTAAATAGTAGCCAATAAGGAAAATTGCTGACAAAGGCGTGGAAACCACCAATAAGGCTAATGGTATACAAGACACTGCATGGATCCCAATGTGTGAATATATGTCTTGTCGTTGAACACAAGGGAAACTACCCAGTCAACGACCAATGATGAAATCTCAACTACTGAGTTCAAGGTTACCTACCAATGAGGAAAGTAGGACCATGGTACGCAATAGGAATACAACTTCATGTAATTCTGAGACACATTGAGGGAATGGTCGACATGCAAAGTCAAGAGTTATGAGGAATGGCCGACACAAGTTGATAAACATCCTTTGAACAAGAGCATGAGACACATGGAAGAATCTTGCAGCATAGACTCAATGATGAAACTTTGAGATGTAGGAGGCATCAATAAAACTCTCCATAGAGATTGGAAGAGTAACTAGTCGGAGGAGTAAACTCTCTATAACGAGCTCAACTTCCTAAGGTCATGCTAAACCCAAAAATTTTATGACAAGTGGACTCAAAAATTTTGTTTTATGTTCAAAGGCGACATGACTACTACAAATATAAGATAATATTCCCTTCACACCGGTATTTTTTTGTTTTTTCATAGTAAAATGAATGTTATGGTAGAGAGGAGGAAACGAGTGTCGCAAGTAAGCAAAACTAGTTCCAACAGTGGAACATACCTATGCTCAATGCAAGTAGGTGCATGCGGGAGATGGACACTCAGGGGAATGTTTCCTCCTGGGTATAGGGTGTCAAGCTGCAAAGGATATAAACAAGGCTCTGCTTGGTTGATGATGCAAATTGCTGAGGTGAGAGGTTTATAACAAAAAAGAGAGAACCAACAATAGGCTCAATACTGCAAGCAAGAGAATGAGATGCAATTACAACTTAACGCCAAAAATGTCCTTTTTTGTAATCTTAGTTTACTTGGTTTGAAAAAGGGATAAAATTGCACCAAATAGACATCCTTTCAAATCCAATTTACGAGTGTGAAAGATACAAGTTCACTCGTAAATCTTTTCAGTTTTTTAAATGATTAAAAAAATATCTTAAATCAAAATCATTTGGGATTCCTCTAGGTATAGGTCAGCCTGTTTATGAGTAAGAAATGAGGTTCAAAATAAATTCATGTATTAGCTATAAGGGACTCCCGGTCCTACGAAAAAAAGTATTTGCATGGGCACCGAGTGACGGAGAGGATCTAACTAGGGTACCCATGTTTGGTAAGTCTCTACCATTCGATAACAAGACTTCTAGAGGCAGATAGAATGTTCCTTGTCGCTATGAAATGGGTTCGTACCAAAGGCATATGAGTGACAATCATAGGACGATGCAAGTGTGCATGATGGATTGGATACCTATCCTATATGTTGGGTAACTAAAATACCTGTCCAAAGTTATGAACGAGCGACGTGGCGCTGAAAATTGCAAGAATCCCTAGATATAACTACAAAAACCAACTCCATTCACTATCGTATTAGTCCATTAGGCCAAAATATTGGATGAAACTATGCAAAGTGGGTAAAATTTTTCTATAAATAGTAAAAAAAAACAATTTTACTATACCATTTGTATTTTTTACCCAAATAGTGGATTTTGGAACAAATTGCCTCCGAACTTCAACTGGTGATTGCTGGAGCTATGAGCGATGGAATCAACGACCATCTAGACCATGTAACTCATATTTCTCTCCACTTTTTTTTAGTGGATTAAATTTTGTAATTAGGCCTCGTTTTCTAAGTTATTTAGGGTGCAACTTCAATACTTAGATGTACGCGGGTTACAATTTATCGGGTTGCATATATGTATACATACACAACTATTTGAAAAAAAAAACAGCGTATAAGAAGCCCTATATGCAGTAGTGTACACTACAACTCACGTATATGTCCATGGATAATGTTTTTTAAAGGTTGCTAACTCAAAAAAGGGTTTGACTCTTGCAGGATGATGCTAGAGTGGAGAGAAAGAGAGCATGAGGAGGTGGATGTTGCAGTGGAGAGAGATCCAGGGGCCCAAATGGCCTTAAAACGATGTGGGCTATACAAGTTTTGGGCTCTCAAAGGTATGAGGGCTCAAGTGAGATTGCTACAATTTCTTATGGACTACTGGAATCTGGATGGTGAGAGCTTCAACCTTGATGGAAAACCATTAAGGATTGAAGTTGAGGACATCTATTTCTTGACGATATTGTCACGTTAGGGTGAGGTGGTCAACCTCAAAGCCTGGGGATTTGGGAGTGGCATGAAAATCGAGGAATGCATAGCCACTCATTACATTGCAGGGACCGAGAAGGTGGGGAGCCAACTCCCATATAGAGAGATAAACAATCCAAGCCTCAAGATTGTTGTCCTCGTTTTGACACAATCACAATATCAACCTCTTTGCACCAGGCATCGAGGCCACTTATGTTCTACTCAGTGGAGTGATTGCGACCCATGGTGTATGACTGGTGCACCTTAGTGTTGGTCAGCATGAAGAGCCAACTGACATAATGCAAACAGGGTAGTAAAAGGAACTTCGGGTTCGCTTCTATCCTTTGTAGTTTTTTCTTTGAGCGAGTTCCAGGATTGGGACCTACAGTTGAGATTATTCCGCGTGGACCTCGCAATCCATCCATGGCATGGTTGACAGAGGTGATGAGGTGGAAGGGGGGAGGTGGGGTGCCAACACCCTACAACGATGAATTCTTCTTCTATTGGAGACGACAAGTGATATATATGGATGACTACCATTACGTAGGGATTGACTTCAGAGGAGATCCTAACATGTACTTACCACCAGGTTCCTCCTACAGAGACATAGGTATGTCACAGTTTCTTAATATTTCATTTTTTTGTATTTTTGTATAGGAAAACAAAAATATTTTTGGATGATGTTAAGTACTAATTAAACATGTATGTGACACAGACGTAGGTCCATGATGTCCATACAGACTTCCACGACATCGTCAAAGGCACCGGGGATATGAGGTAATGGGAGGGGATGCAGAGAGACTGCTTCAAAACATGCAGGGAAACATGTCTCATTTGACACAGAGTATTCCTATGGTTCAGGTGGAGGATCTGTCGAAGGCTATGCAGCAGCAGGTGGTAGGTGTGCCCTGTTCTTTGGTACGACTCTTTTGGTGTGTCGCAAACACTGTAGTATGCTATCATAAAACTCATATGGTGGGACAGGCGTAGATGTCATGACTATTGTATGATCGATTGTATATGTATATTGAGGGTGTTAGCCCCAATTTTGTACTATAGACATCAAAATATATATAAAAACATGGTTCTTCGGCTTAACTTATGTTACAATGTGTACATTGATGAAAATGTTTTCTTTACTTTAGTTATGTGACAAATTCCAATCTAAAAAAAAATTAGCATACGCATTGGATACATAATTAGAACTTCTAGGTATGTGATGATAAGTAATAAAATAAAATTATCATTCCAAAAGTCATACCCATAGGAATCATCATAGTAGAGTAGGGACATGCACATGGTAACTGTCGTTCAACTGACATACTACTATCTGGGAGTCTAGGCAAACCTCTAAAGAGTGAATACCATGTGAAATGGAATCACGCAAAATTTCTATAACGATGGTATATTTGGCCACATTATTCATGGATGGCCCTAGGCATATGCCACCTGAAGACACTAGTAGACCCTCGGGTGAGTAAAAAACCCAAGCGGCAGAAGCCAAGTTCCGTGTATGACGATTGGCCTCGTTTGCGAATCCTGAATAGACCGAAGAATCTGTTGACATCTACCAAGCAAGGGAAAACTCGATAAGCAAGCTGAAGATAAAAACAAAGGGAAAATATATATATACACTAAATTACATTAGTATACAAAAAGTTATGCCCAAGCTTGGGGCTTAAGCGTAATATATTTTCAAATAGAGCCCATTCCCGGGCTCAACCAACATGTTCCCTTCATAATATTCTAACTCATAGGCTCCTTTTTCTAAGACACGTCGCACAATATAGGTACCGTGCCACATAGGTTTGAACTTTCCTGCCCCCAATGGTTCTTTTTCTTGATCATATAGAAGGACCAAGTCACCTTCAACATACAATAGAGGACATACAAACTTATTATATTGGACCTTGACATGTCTTTTATTTTCTTCGATAGTCGTAGAGGCATCTCAACATTGCTCATCTAGACTCTATAGGTGCATGAGGCGTTGTTTGAGATCAGAAGTGTCAGGTAGGAGTGCAACTACCAATATAATAGAAGGGATATGGCACTCAATAGGTAAAATAGACTCCATGCCATGTACTAACTGGAAAGGAGAAAAACTGGTGGAAGTCTTGATCGAGGTTTGGTATGCCAAAAGTGTTGGATAAAGCATGATATGCCAGTCATATTTTCTTTGGATGACAATTTTCTGCAAGATGGTCTTGAGAGAGTTGTTCATGGCCTCTACTTTTCCATTTTCTCGGGGGTAGTAAGGGGAAGAATGATGATGCTTAAACCCCAGTTTAGATGCTATTTATTTCATCATTTCATTCTAAAAGTGACTGCCATGATCAGTGACAATCTCACTCGGGATTCTGAACCTCGCTATAATTTGATTCAATACAAAGAAGGCAACAATATTCTGATCGGATTTAACTGTAGGCATGGTGTCGACCCACTTAGTAAAGTAGTCTACGACCACGATAATGTGTTGATTCCCCCCAGCCAAAGTTTGGTTGCAATCCAAAAAGTCCACCCCCCACTTGGTGAAGGGACCAACGGTAATGAATGGATGGAGAGGGATTGGATGCGAGCACATTTTTCGAGTGAACACCTAGTAGGGGTGACACTTCTTAACTTCTTTGATGCAATCTTTAAATATAGATGGCCAAAAATAACCGGCTCGCAAAATTTTCTGGGTCGTCGCAAGCCTAGATAGTTGACCACCACAATCCTCACTATGGCAGTCGTTTAGAATAGACTCGACTTCTTCGTCAGTTAAAAAATGATGCAAGATATTTTCTACTCCTCGACGATATAGAGTTTCGTCAATGATAAGGTAGTTGTTAGCTTGGTATCGTATACGTCGTCGGTCATCTCACGAGAGATGTTGAGGGAACTTCAAAGTTTGAATATAGAGAAAAATATCTTCATACCAGGGGTATGACGACGAGACAAGGAAAATGTATTCATCTGCAAATGAATCAACATGAATAACATCCTTGTCTAATCAAGGGAAGTCAGATATTAACTCTGCAAAAACTAGTGATTTTTTGGACTTCGCAAAAGCGAAATCGAGATTGAACTCTTGTAGAATGACAATCCATTTATTGTACATTCCCCCTATGATATGCCTCATAAGGACATATTGAAATGGATTAACATTGACAACCACAGTAGTTTTTCAAAGCAATATATAATGCCATAATCGTTGGACTATGTGAACGACAACCAAAGCTAGCTTTTCAACATGAGGATATTTGAGTTCGGGGTCGACTAATTTTTGACTAAGATAGTAAATGATGTGCTCACGGAGCTCATCATCCTCCTGAACCAACACCATACCAATCGTCTCTTTGGAAGCTACAACATAGAGCAAGTAATCTCTACTGTAGTCTGGAGACTTCAGCAAAGGCGTCGATACCAAGTCTTTCTTCAAAGCATCAAAGGATTCTTGGGCTTTCTCATCCCAGATAAAATGAGTGTCCTTATTCAAGAGACACATGAAACCCTTACTAATATTGGCATAGTTCACTATAAACCATCGTAAAATTTTATCTTTCCCATGTAAAACTTGAAGTTGGCAGATAGTGTGCGGGGGAGGCAATCGAAGTATTGCCTCAACCTTTAATGGATCTACCATTATCCCAATCTCAGAGACTAAAAATCCTAGAAGATGACCTTACCTAACGCAAAAGATGCATTTATGAGGGTTCAACCGGATGCGATAATGGTGACATCTTTCAAAGACTAGTCGAAGGTGCTTAGGGTGATCCACTCTCTTATGGGAGTGAGCAACAATATCGTCAAGATAGGCTTCTACTATATGTTTGAGATCATGAAATGTGAAGTTCATAGCTCGTTGGAAGGTTTCTCCAATTTTTTTAAGGATGAAAGGCATCTTCTGGTATGCAAAAGTACCCCAAGGGAAAATAAATGTTGTCTTATGTTGGTGCTCGGGTTTAATCTGAATTTGGTTATAACCTGAAAATCCATCCATGAAATAAAAAACTTCGCTCCCCACACACTCTTCAAGAATTTGATCGATGAAGGGTGTCAAGAAGTTGTCTTTAGGACAGGCTTTGTTCAAGTCACGAAAATCCATGCATACACGGATGGTTCCTTTCTTTTTATTCACAGGAATGGGATTGGATACCCATTCAGTCAAGGGAGCCGGGTAGATAAAGCCAGCATTAAGAATTTTTTCTACCTCTTCCGTAATAGCAGGGGCCTTCCTGGTATTGACATCTCTAAGACGTTGTTGAACATCCTTAGCATCCGAGTAAGTTTTAATCTCGTGTTCAAAAATTCAAGGGTCGATTCCTATCATCTCTTCATATGACCAAGAGAATACATCTCGTAATTCCTTGAAGAGTTTGGTGTAGATCAGAATTTCTTATGGTGAACAATCAACACCGATGTATACATTTTCAATCTTGTTAGGGATATGAGAGATATCGATCGTGATGGTAGGGAATATACTCACCATGTTTCCTTTGGCATAAATTTTGTGTGTATCAAGTGGAACTATGGCGCGACCAACTATCTCACTCAAAGTAGATCTAAAATCATCTTGCTCGATTCTAGCAAGCTCTGGGAGGAAATAATAGCGATGATGCATATCATCCCAAGGTTTGTCGGAACCATTCATGGCTTCAATGATATCTTCTTCTGAAGGAAAAGTCTCATCGAGGCAGTCACATGAACAAGATGATGAAGTGGCCCACACAGGCTCCAGAACAGGATCCTCCTTGTCCATCTGTGAGGTAACAGGATCTGGATCAATGGAAGAGTCAAGAACAACTTTATACACAACCTCTACTATGGATAGTGGAATGGCCATTCCAAAATGTAACTGAACTTCACAAGACGTCATTGAGGAAGGTAGGGTCCAAGGATTGTTAAAATAGGAAGTGCGGAAAGGAATGGACCTCTCTAACGAAATGGCCCTACTAGACATGGCGTATATATGGTGAATCGGTGCCATGAAGTCGAAGGTGACCATAAGGGATGAATACATTCCAACTTCGATATTCTCAGTTGTCAGTTGAGAATTTTCGATCACAGGGATCAATGGTCCAACAGATGCATTGGGGCTAGCGTACGCAAAGGACAATTGTTCGATCGTCACGATCTTCCCATAGTGAGGAAAACAAAGAGTACGAAAAATGGACGATATGATTGCAGTCATAGTGTAAGTCCAATTTATTCCTAGTAACAAGTTATAGTTGAGGGGCACATCCTCTATCGTCTTCCCACCTAACTGGACCAGAAAGGTAGGAAGAATACCGTGAGGGATGAAGGAACAATCGTCAAAAGTAGTCAACATGGTTGGAGACTGACAAAGGGTCGGATAGTCGAGGGCTTTCCAATAGACCAGGGAAATCACACATGTTGTAGCGCCTTCGTCAACAATATTACGCTTGATGGTATACTTCAAGTAACCCACGTGGATTTGGAATTCCACATGGTAAGGAAAGTGAGGCTTCACATTTGTGACGTCAAACTTGATAAATTTCGAGCCACAAGGATCTAGAGCTCGTAACGCAAATATCAAGGCATTCCTCTCTGAAGGAAACATCTGGATTACCTCTAGAATCGACATTGCACAAGGGGTTTGACCCAGGTCCTCAACAATAGAGTAATTTTGGTCGGCTCTAGCATTAGGATTATGGGTAGAGCGCTTGATTACTCCTTTCATAATATGAGGCGGGGGCTCCGGTTTTTTGATCTGCAAGGGCATCTCCGGAGGAGGGGGATACTCTAGACTAAGTACAGTCCATGGAGAACTGTAATCGTGAGACTGAGTGGCTACATTAACCTAATATTTAACCATATTGATGCATAAACAGTCACCGTATTATGTTAGTGGGTTTTGACTCTCACTCACCACATTTCCTACATTCAAGGAGCTTGAGGCCATGCGTTGGTTATGTGGAAAAGGATTGGTCAGCACAGCGGGTGGTAGAGACAAAAGCCTCGTAGCTTCCACAAGTTTGGGGTATAAATGGGTAAGGTGATTGTTTGTAAAAAGCTTATAGGGAAACTTCACCTTCCTCTTTTCTTTCTTTCCCTCACCAACATTATTATTTGTCTTCTCATTATTACCATTGTCCTTGGGTTTATTATTATTTTTCCCACCCTTACGATTATTATTACGTCCTTTATTTTATTCCCTTCTGGTTGTTGGTTACCATTCGGGCTGGTTGACTATTGCACAGAGTGTACATCCACTGACTGAGTAGGATTGGAGGACATAGATGAAGTTGTCCCTCCTACAAACTGGTTTAGAGACAACAATTTCAAATGTATTGTCACCGAGTTCGTGGATCTCACATTGGCGACGCCTACAATGCCATTGGCATGAGGCCCGAGATTTTGTTTAGGGTCATAGTTTGACCATGGTGCATTTGGAAGAATCTTGTATAACATCCTAGACTGATCATATATAAGATCTAACTGCTGGGATTTAAAAATCGCTTCTTCCTCAGATGTAACCCCATATGTAGAAAAATCTTTTGAAATATAAGGAAGGAGATAATTAAGGAACCACTCTAACAGGAATTTTGGGGGTATGTAAGCCTTGATCAACCTATTTCATCTACGTAACTCCTAGATGTGATCCGAGATATGAGTGGCCTTTTCCTGACAAAAGTTTGACATAATTTCTATTCCAGCATTGTAATGAACCGACAATTGGAAGTGGTTGAGGAATACTAAAACCAACTAATTAAATTTTTTTTATGCCCCCCTCGGTAGCTCGATATACCATTTCGCGGCAACCCCCGTGAGGGTGCATTGAAACAATCTTAACCAAATAGAATCAGCGTTAACAAAATTCGAAGAGCACCAAAGGTGAAAAGTAGTGACGTGATCACCAAGATTCTCACCATTTCTACCCCCTAATTTTGGAATATTCGAAGGAAGCATAGTGGGGACGGGGGGCCATGTCGGATCATGATACATGGGGTCATTTATTAACTTAGACAATTCTGGCAAATTGAGCATGGCCAGAAAAAGGAGATGAGGTTGTTGCATTTGGCCCCAAGCTCCCTGGAAAGATTGTTGTTGGGGAATCGAAGCCCATCCAGGGTTCTGGTAAGAACCATGGCCCTGTCCAGGATTGTAAGACCCTCCTCTAGAATGATTCATGAGGGGTTGGTTGGGCACCATTCCAGTAGGAATGTTCTGATGAGGGTTGTAAAAACTACCCCCATATGGAGTGGCTCCAGGTTGGGGGTTTCCCAAGGTATGAAACTAACCTCCTTCGAGTGTGAATCTAGAGCATAAAGGTTGATTCTTCATGCCAAACGTGTTGGTCAGAATCGGCACAGAGGAGGTGGGTATAAAGGATGGAACGTGAGAAGTATCTTGTCTACCAGGTTGGTTACTCCATCCAGAAGCAATAGGATTAGACCCGGGGTTAAAAGGAGGAAAGCCTCCAATGGTAGGAGTCGTTTGCAGGACATGAGTGTTGTAGTAAAATCTCTCTGCGGACAGGTAGATTGCCTCAAAGAGCTAGACCCTAAACTCTAAGATAGAAATTTCTTAACGTGGACACTGACTTCCTTTCAAATCTATACAAACTAATGCATGAGGAGGGAGGAGAACATAAGTACCTCTTTATCGATGTTTGTCCCTGCATGCTCCGATTTGAGCTCCAATCTCTCGCTCTTCGATGAGTCCTGTAGACAAACAAAGTACGACCACTTCCTACTCTATTGATATTAGCTTGAAAATAGATCTATCTATCAACGATAAGTTCATGTAAGATCAGACACAAACTAGAAAGAAACAGGCCAAGCATGTCATATTAATGAGAATAATGACAGCAGTACTTACAATCGCAGATGCGAATGCGACAGCTTTGTCAAGTCCCCTTCATCTAACCCTTGCTCGAAATATCCACAACCTGGATGATAGCAGCTTCACTGATCACTCTCCTTTGACTGACTGTGTGTTTCCTATGAGATCATAGGTTTCATGCTAGCAATTCTTCTCGTTCCATCACCACTTATGAGATCATAAGTTTGGTGTGATTCTCTCTTTTCTAGTCCCCTTTCACCATTAGAAAGCTTGCTTATATATCCTTGGAGAGGCTCAAAAACTTGAGATATCCTTGGGGAAGGTGAGGATTTGCCTCCTTCAGTTGAGGATCTACCCTAAGATCATGGTTGGACTAGGGATTCGAATCCAACTGCCTTCCAAGAATGAAAAGATCCTTCCCCCATTCATCTCAACAACTTAACAACTACCCAAAATAGGTAGCGCTCCCTCAAAAGGGCCATCATAGCGCTGTAGTGCTCCCTAGTAGGCTTTAGGGGGGCGCCAACGCTCTCAAAATCCATAGCGCTCCCTCAAAAGGTCCAGAGGAGCTTTATAATGCTCCCAGACAGTGTAAGGGGGAGCGTCGATGCTCCCAGAAGAGGTATAGGGGAGCGCTCTCCTTCAAAAGCTTAGTTTTTGAGGTTCTTTTAGATGGAAAAAGGTTCATGAGCCTGCTGACTCATTTCTTCTCTTCCAAATCAAATGTTTGAGGTGTTTTAAGTGTCCTTCTCATGTCATTATAGGCACAACATAGGCATCATGATAGTATGCTTTCTTTAACACTTGCGACACTTGTGGGCAAAGTGCGACACTTGCAACACTTGTAATGACGACACTTGCGACACTATCGAAGTGAGTAATTTTGACGTGTAACAATGAGTACCACCAAACGAGAATGGAGCATGTGGAGGAGATGTTCCCCCAAGTCCAATGTTAGTATTCGTACCAGCTGCTGGGATGGAGGTTGAAAATTATTATGTGAAGTTCGACATACCATAGGAAAAAGGACTAGAGGCCATAGGGATGGACTAAACATTATAGATTGGTGAGTGACAAAGAGACCCAAAAGGGTTCATAGTTATAGGTTGATTATTCACTATAGGATGGGAAGAGGTGATGATAGGCACCTCTGGCGCTACAACCATTATGGTTGAAGGTGTTGAAGGTGTATCATTAACTATAGTAGGTAAGGGAGTCAAAGGACTCCCAATATCTTTTTGACTCAATTCAATACTCATCCTTATACAATCACAAGTCTAATAAGTGGAGGTGTGTGTACCACGTTTGGTAACTTTACACCTTTTAGAAGGCAAAGATTGAAAATGTAGTGGTAAATGTAACAAGCGGCGAGACCCATGGGGAAGTTGGTATGGCTCCACGATGACTCAAGACTCGATATATAAAAAAAAATCCTAAGGCCAACTAGTAAAAGAGCACACCAAAATAAAATCAAAAGTCCAATATGCACACAAACAGAATAAAGTGGTTGAAATGGGCCTCCCTCCTTAAAGTAGGTATGCCTCACCCAAGAGGGGCCTAAGAATCCCTGCTAAAGAATGGAGGTATTAGAATTAGTTATAAAGGCACTCGTGGGCTTAACAGCCAGTCGGTCAGATACCCCCATAGAGGTAATCCTCCATAAATCTTGTGTGTTGTCCGACCCTTATTTGACCTAGGGTACCTGTAGAATAACCCCTACAAGTAACCTATGTGGTACCTATGTCAAGAAGCTAAGCAACCACGATATAACTAATGCAGAGGCGAACAATCATAAGTCAGGTTCACCGTATGGGTAGGGTAACAAAGCTCTAAACCTCGAAATCACTGCCTCTCACAGAGGTAAAGGTAATAGCAAGATCCCTAGAAATATATCTAACACTAAGAAGGTATCGGGGGGATATCCCTTCAACCAACCTCACATGAACTCGTGCTTAACTTTGGTTTAAGAGAAGCCTCTTGATATTACCAATTATACAATGGATTTCTCCACTCCCTTAGTCAGACACATATGTTGATTTAATAGCCTTGGAGAAGTTTACCCACAAAATCCTATTCCAAGGCTCTAAATCCTAAGATAGTTCGTGCAACCTAGAAAAATAAAATCGTTTCTAATCAATTTTAAATTATCAACGTTACTTTTAGTGGCCTTGCTTACTAAAAAAGGTGCGATCGTGAAACTAGTGATGTTATGACTCAACAAGTAAAATAAATGAATATGAATGCAATGCAAAGTCTTAACTTCAATTCCCAATAAATGATATGCTTTTCAAAATGCAATTCTCAATTTAGTTCTTCAATTCCAAATAAGATGCAATCTTTCTTTATATGTACTAAGATCAATGATAAGGACTCAAAATATCAAATGCCAACAATGTAAAATGCCTAATATTTTTGTATTTTCAATAAAAAAATATTGAAAATGCAAGGACTAAACAACAACTTGATATAAAAACTCTATTGTATGTGAACATAGAAAAAACAATTAAAATATCAAGAAGAAAACACCCAACCCAAGATGCAAGGAAAATCAAATGAAAAGGATGATGAGAAAGGAACCGCCCAAAAATTCAACCAAAGAAAGGTTTCTTATCATTCCACAGACACTTAACAGTCATAACAAAGACCCAAGAAGACTCAACAACCATCAAAACTTACCCAACAACCAAGCAACAAAGGGTGATGTACATGACTGTTCTGGGGAAAAGCACGTATATATGCTTCTTGCAGAAGGACATCACGCATATGTATGTGACTGTTAGGTAAAAACCCGCTTATATGTGTTAAAACACAGCTAGGATAAGGAGAAGGCTAAGAAACTAATACTCAGAATGAACAGAGGTTGTCAAGTAGTTAGATGGCAAGAAACGCAATATAAATGAGAGCAATCTAAGGAGAAAAACACTCCAAACCACGAAAAATAAGATTTTATCCCCAGTATGATTGCCAATTCTGTTACGAGGAAAATCTCTCTATGGCTAGGGGTAAACCACAACAGATGGAAATGAATGCAGAAATCAAATCTAATCTCAGGTATGCTGTGTAAAAAAAGTGCTAGAAAGACAAGATAAAATTCCTACATCGTCCAGACGTTCGATGAAGTCCATCGTTGAGCACTTGACTCAAAGTAGTACACCCGCAACTTGTCCTCAACAACCAAGAAACGTAAGCATATGGTGATAATATATAATGTTATCACATTCAATATCATAATCCATCAACATTCATAACAAATACACCCATGGAATAACAATTCAAATATTTGCAAGATATTAATTGGACGAGAAAAGAGTATTTCTATTAAAATGTAATCAACATAAGTGAATGAATTACAAACTTTTGTATCGGCATGGTTCAGAACCGAGAAACTAACTCCCGTCCAGTTGGGCCTCCACCACTTCAATCCTCCACCAAAGACAATCTCATATAAGAGATACAATGAGGTTCTCAATCAAGTAGGGAAGATCTTGGGGGTTGAACAATGTGTTCATACTTAAAAGGACAAAGGGATGCAAACTCAATATGAAGTGAATAATTTCTCTAGAGTAACTTTGTTCTCAAAGTTGAATTTTTCTCCCCTTTTCCATAGCTCAGATTTGGCCCATTTGTATCCCTCAAGCAGAACTGAAGGGTCGAGTTGGAACATTTACAATACATTCAAGTTCAAGGATCATGGATCTCGTGGTGTGACATGGAAACCATATACCATTTTTAAATTTTGGGCACAAAACCCGATGTACGTGAGATGTAGTGGTGCAACCTGCGTATACGCATGTTGTACAATAGGTAGGGCGCGTATATGTGGAAAAATAATGTTTTTAGATCTGGGATTTGCAAAAATGGCATTCAATTCTACATAGGGAAATGGAAAAAGGCCTTTTGTGCAAGTTTGCATAGGGTGAGGCAAATCTTGCTATAACAAGAGGATAATATCCATGTGGGTAATGAAGAAATAGAATCTAATGGGAACAAATAAACAATATAACCATTAGAGTTAGTGGATACAATGAGGAGTTTACAGATGGAGGTTTAAATCTATATAGATGATAATGATAGATTTCTAAGAGCTTAAGAGAGGCAGAATCTACTAAATACTCAACTATTGCAAAGTTTATATTAGTTTCAAAGGAAAATGAAGAATGGATAAGGTTCAAGGCACGGGGAAGAAGGTAGAGCATATACGAAGAGAGAGTTTCATGGAATATATGTACATTCAAGGAGAATTACATGAGGTAAAAAAATATCATTACTCTCCATTCCACCTAGTGAAGGAGTATTATATTTTTGAAGAGGTAATAAGAATCTCGAAGGTGTCCCCAAACAAACATCAAATAAGAAGACATGTACAAGAATACTTGTAATGAGAAATTATAAAGATTAAGACACCAACCTTTGATGGTGAAAACAATAAGGGAGAATATGCTAAAACATGGTTATTGGGAATAAGGAAGTATTTCTAGCTGCATAACTATTCATCCAATATGGAAGTCAGAATTGATATGTACAATTTGTAAGGAAAAAATTCCATTTGGTGGGACCAACTAAAACAATTTAATCACATTAATGAGAAGAATATTTCTTGGAGGCAGTTCAAGAAGTATTTCCAGTAGAAGTGTCTTTATGAGCACTATTATGACAAGGATATGCATGACTTCTTTGAACTCAAGTTGGTGAATATGACCATGGAAGAATACGATAATTTTTTTAGAGATGATGAGGTATGTTAGTTATATTAAAGAGGATAAGGTTAAGATACAAAATTTCATAAGTGGGTTTCCTACATTCTATAGGGATAAAATTTAGTTTAATGAACCTATAACTCTTGAAGAGAAAATAAGGAAGGTTAGGTACTTGTATGATTAGAAAAAGAGTAAGGAATATTTCCACAAGCCTTGGGGAGATAAGAAGAAGGACTAGCATGATAAAAGGAAGATGAGATTTAAACCTCCTTTCTTTGGAAACAATTCTAACACATATCAACAAATTCATTTAGCCCAGAGTGGATCCAAGATGGAGGAATATTTAGGGAAAAGGACCCAGTAGCCGATCAAATGTTGGGGATTAAAAGGATACCATTTCTATAGAGTTTTTCCTGATAAGGAATACAGAATGAAGAATGTGCACACTATCCAAGAAGAAAGTATAGTGGAAGATGTGTCTAGGAACATTCCAATAATCTATGTATCCTTAGACAATCGACAAGCAAATCATAATTGAAACATGATCAAGGTTGAAGGTAATATTACCAAGAAACCTATTGCAATTTTAATTGATTTAGGAGAAGGTCATAGCTATATTGCTCCTAATTTGGTTCAAATATTTTGGTTGAAGAGAAGTAATCATAGTAGCTCATGTTTGGTTCAATTGGCTACCAGAACTAAAAGGAAAATTAATGAGATAGTAAGAGGTTGCACATTAGTTATAAATAGGTTCAATGGTGTTGCAGAATCAAACACAATTTTCCTTGGTTCTTATGATTTCCTCATTGGAATGGACTAGTTACATTCACATCATGTTGTTCTAGATTTCCACAACAAGAATTTTTCTTTTCTTGATGAAGAAGGAAAACAAATGATAATGAAAGGCATTCCAGAGCTTATTTATATAAGGGATATTTCATCTTTGTAGTTGAAGAGATGCTTTAGAAAAGGGTGAAAAATGTATGAAACTCATGTGGAAGAGCCAACAAAGTGTAAAATCCCAAGTCTTGAGGACTCTCTAGTGTTGCAAGGGTTTGCATATGTGTTTGAGGAAATACTTGGATTACCACCAAAAATAAATATTGATTTCTTTATTGATTTGGTGCCATGACAATTGATGTTTATATTAGACAAGATCCAAATAGAAACCTCACGAGGATATAAATCCCCTTGAATTTTTATATAGGTGGTACTCCGCTTTGGCTGAAATGTTGGAATATTCTTTTTATGGTTCTGCAATGAATGTAAAGCATGAATTTTAAAGAGAGGACCTTGAAATATCTTCCAAGAAAACTTGTATGTACAAATGTACAACCCTTATATACATTTATACATATATACATTAGATCATTTAAAGAAACGATAGGATAAAGTGTGTTAGTAAAGATTTGTGTCTACAAGGTTTTGGAGTCTCCTATCAACATAAATTATTTCTTTCTTGTAGGATAAATTGAACTCAGAATCTGCTATTACTTTTGCAAGATGAATAAATGGACATGTCTTCAAAGAACTTTAAATGATAACTTCATTACAACTCAAAAACGATTTTTATAGGAAATACATTTGAAATCACATGATTTCAATTCAATTCTAAGAAATCACCAATGTAATACCCAGAAATATTTCTTTGCAGGAGAAATTTATAACAATATCCCAATATGACAAGTTCAATAATGTTTGGAGCAAAAGAACTTAAACAACCTCAAAAAATTCCAATGACAATCACATGAATTGAAATAAACCAAATCTACTTTTTACAAGTAGAGATTTCACTCCTTTGGACATAAAATGTTACAAAATGATTGAATATTTCAAGACAAAGAACTGCTCAGACCCAAATCTTCATGTTTTCCATACATTCATGGAAGATTTGATGGAAAGAAACAAAAAAGAAAAAGTTGTAGAGAGACAATTTTTAGCAAGAAATTCCACCGAATCTTGGAAAGATAGACATTTAATTCTTGCAGACTCTTCACCACTATAGAAAATTTTGACTGCCAACCCTTTGATGGTGCCTTCTCTTTCCCTTTTAAAATCTGCTCTCAATGTTCTTGAAGTAGTTAGGGTTTGTCTTTCTAGAATTTTCTGCATGCTTCATTTTTGGAGTAAATACTTTAATTAATGTTTTATTGAAGTCTCATTAATGAATTATGTCATTTAAATCATGAATCCAAGTGGGACCCACTTTATACCTTTATAAAATACTTTTAATAAAATTAATTTTATTTCCAAAACTTGAAGTTGGCTTCCTTAAACAAGAGTGGACTATGTTTTAATTTTTTTTTAAATTATAGTTGACTTCTCAGCCATGGAAACCACTCTAGAAGTAATCTTCATCATCTCGTATTTCCAATGAGTCTTCTTGAGCATGATTTGGAGTTCTGGATCTCAGGTTATAGCCTCAATAAGTTGAGGTTTTGAAGGAATTTACCTTTAAACCATGAAAAAAAAGACGATTGTTCTTTCCATTTCTAGGAGAATTATGGCCAAATTCAGAACTTGAGACCTATTCCATTGTCTTCCTCATCGAATTACCTTTCAAACGATTTATGGTTTTCCCAAAATGAACACCCAAATATTTATTTATGAACTTCTGAAGATCACTGCTCAATAATCGTCCATCAAATTCATGGATCAATCCTAGCCCTTCATCAAAATTCTCTCTTTTAAAAAAAATTGCAATTCCATATGCATCGTGGTCATTATTTTTTAAGTGTTTATAATGAAAATTTTACTATAATCCTCATGTGGAATAAAGGAGACTCTAGAGACCTTAGTGTATCTCTCATGCCTTAGGAAAGTTTCACGAATTAATAAAATTTTGATGGCCCAGTCAACGTCCAGTCATAGCCTAGTCATAACCAAGTCATCACCATTTGTCATTATGGGATTGGTGTTGTAGGAAAATCTCCTTGCGGATAGGTAGATTTCCTCTTGAGAGATAGACCCTTAACTCTAAGACAGAAGGTGCTTAACATGGACACTGACTTCCTTTTGGATCTAAACAAGTTGATGAACAAAAGAGAAGGAGGAAGGTGTGTACCTTATGAACGTCGTTTGTCCCTGCAAGGTCTAGGATGAGCTTCGATCTTGAGCTCCTTAGTAGGTCCTGCAAGACAAACAAAAGTACAAAAAGAACTTCCTACTCTACTAAGATTAGCTAAAACATAGATCCATCTACTATAGACAAACTTATATAGAACTAGGACAAGTTTTAAAGAAATAGGCCAAGCATTGATTGTATTAATGAGAGCAACAATGAAGAAAACTTACAGCCATAGATGTGAGTGCAACAACTTCATCAAGCTCTCCTTGTCCAACCCTTGCTCAAAATCTCCACGATCACAATGACAATACTTTCACTGATTATTCTCCTCCACTTCTCATGAGATCATAAGTTTGGTATCTCTAAAATCCTCTCCCCTTCCTCCATGGAAATCCCTCATTATAGAGGATTTGGAGGCTTAACCACCATGGAGAGGATCTCTCATCAGATCCACTAAGAAAGAGATCTCTAAGATATTTAGGGAGAAAATATCTCTTAAGGATTTTGGGGAGGAAATATCACTCAAGGATTTTAAGGAGGAAATATTTCAACCATCCATGAGATCCTCCACCTTCCCTAAAAAATAGGAAACCAAATGTGAGGTGGATTCTCACACTAAATTACTTTCTTTTTCATGAATATTAATAATAATTCATGTGCACTTGATTCTCACACTTAATCAATTCCTTTTCCATAAATATTAATAATAATTCATGTGTACTTGGTATTTTGGCCTTCATGTAATATATCCCTCCTCCACATTGACTAGGGATTGTGACATACCTAGGTGTGAAAATTTCATGTGTAACAGAATGCCCCCTAAAGTGTGAGGTCAGAAGAGAGAATGATGGCCGAAACACTTTACAAATCTTTAAAGCAAGGGTGTGGACTTAGAGAACTTGGTAGAAGCTGCAAACAAACATCCAACAAATATTATGACATGTTTCAAACCCAAGGTAGGCATACATATGCTTGGGTGATAAAGACTTGCAAGATATGGCCGTCATAAAATACACTACAGATCCATAATTATATTGATAAAAGGTATAGCCACAGAGGATATAGTGTGGATATATACTACTATGACCTGAATTTATCGTAACCATGAAGAATACACAGTGGATCTACGAGATGACAAGACATAGCCACGACCAATACAAAGTGGATCTATGTGACAGTATATGTGTCATTGTTCAAGAGAAACTCCGTCGCAACCTGGGAAAAGTACATATCAGAGTGGTCACTCAACCCAGGGTCTTCTTACCAATCCCAATGTAATACAAATCTAACCATGTGAATAGATGTCCTGATGTCGAACATGGCATAAACCACTTGATTACCGGTCAATGATGTAAATCGTTAACAAGCGCAAGGGAGATCACCATTGATGTCAATGATTCCAAAGGTACTCTAGTACACTCCAACGAATGTGAATGGATGAGATGAAGTCAATCATCCGTGGAATCATTTGATCAGAGTTCAATGATGTAAACCCACTGTCGAACATGAGGAGGCCTGCCATTGAGGCATGCAAGTCCCAAAGTACTAACTGGTTTCTAAGTCTAGTTCCTGATAATGTGTTGAAGTCGACAGGAATAGACTCGTCGAAGGAGAGCCTTGATGTATCCCCCTCAACGAAATGAAACATACACAAATATGTAATTGGTAGATCAAATGAACATGGACTGACATGGGTATTGAGACAAGATATTTGTGATGGCTGAATCTCGAGGTAGATACTTCCCTTGAACACTGAGGCACAACAGCAGAAACATGACATGGACCAAAACATGATGATGCAGTGGATACTATGACTTTCGTCGGGTGACCCAAAGGAGTAATAAAAACTCAGAGGATTGGTTCAGTGCAGAGGTTCAGTGGATTAATATGTGCACAAAGACAAAGTGTCGTGTTCAAGGGCAACTCTAAGAGTTACTGGTAATGTTCTCAAAAACTTCTTGGCTTGCTTCCTTCAATTCCCCCCCCATCCAGATAGATGAGTACCTCTTTTTAATTTAACGAGCTCGAGGAGGGTAACACATGCTCGATATAACTCACCTTCGGTAAGTTCCTCTTCCTTTGTTTAATGAACTGGAAGAAGTAAGAGTTCAGTCCCATATGGGCCCTTCAATGTATGATTGTTTAACGAGTCCAGAAAAGGTAAACTCGGTGGTTTTTCATATTTAGAGAGTCTGAAAACAACTTAAAGGTGACTCCAATGTTATCCTTTTTCATAATGTTAGTCTTGCAAGGATGAAAAAGAGATAAATTATCACTCGAAAGACGCCCTTTCAAACCTTTTAATGAGTGGGAAAGGAAGCAAGATCACTCGGCAATCTTTTCATGTTTAGAGAGTCTGAAAAGAGATTAAAGATGACTCCAGGGGGTTCCTTTTTCGTGTATCCATACAAGTATGTAAAAGAGATAAAAGTTTACCTGGATGCATTCTCATGTATTTACGAGCACGAGAAAGAACAAAGACTAAGCTCGGTATGCCCCCAGCTTGAAAGCTAGTGGCTTAACTCTAGAATGATAATCAAAGGCTGAAGACATGCCCTCCAAGATTCAATTCATTCACCGAATTTGAGGTTGTCACTAATTTATCTACTAGATGAGAAAAAGGAGAAGGGTGGATGAAAAGAAGGTTCAAGAGAGGTGACTATTTCATTTTTTAACGAGCTTGACATAGGAAAAAGAACTATGCTCAGGGTTCTGGATTTGATCCCTAGATTGTTGTTTCATTTTTTAACAAGATTTCTACAGAGAGGAAAACTATGCTCGAGGTATCTATTTCATCTTTTAGCGAGCTTGCTACAAAGAAGAGAAACTATGCTCGTAGCTGCTTCTTGATCATGGCTTCTAAGAGGATAATTCTCTAGAAGTACACCATGTCAAAGGACAAAACTCGGTCATGGCTTCTAAGAGATTTTCACTGGATGGAAGATAATCACTCTGGAAGGAACACATGTCGAGGGCTGTGAAAGGGGTAAGGAGATCAGGCTCCAATAGTCCTACCAAAGAAATGACCATGTCAACTACCAGATCCAAATCATTGGAAGTCAAAGGTATGGGAGACGATAGAAAATCGACATCAGGAGGGGAGATAGACTATATATCTGCCCAAATTTCTTCATGAGGGGGAAGAAAAGAGGATCGATGATGGTTATCATCCTGAGGTAGCTCGTCAATGCTCAACATTTCCATGATAGATTCATCTGAGGGAAAAATTGGGGAAATGTAATCGATCACAGATGGTAAGGAACTCAACTGTGATTGCATTGAGGAACCATCAGGTGCCAATAGATGTTCGTCATCCGATGAGGGAGAAGTGGATTGGATAGAAACGTATGATGTTTCAGTTGGACTAAGTGGCACGGTGTCACCTGGTGCATCGAAGTCCAACAAACTAGGTACAATCCAAGGGTCAGATGATTCCAAAGATTGATAAGTTGCGGTCGAAATCATATCGACAGTGGCAATATGATGTGTAGTCGGTGGAAGTGGTGTAGGGAAGGTACCCATGAGGCTAGAATATTTCAGTAAGCCAACACCAATGCTTTCATATGTGATCTTGTGGTCTCCTAAGAAAGAAATATTGTTGGTAGAGGGAACGCGAGCATCGGTCGTGCAGAAATCCAACTGATCAATAGTGACAATTTTTCCTTGATTAGGAAATTGTACACATTGAAAGACCAACGAGGCAACGACAGTCATAGCCTAAAGCCAACTTCTTCCAAGTAACAAGTTGTAATCGAGGGGAGCACTGACCACCTCGACATCAATAGTAATAGTTTTTCCACCCAATTGGATGGGTAGGGACTATAAAAGCCCATGGGGATGAAAACCTCGCCCATAGAAGGTGCGTAACATCATTGGGGATTTGTTAAGGGCAGATGATTTTAAACCTTTCCAACATGCCAAAGACATGACACAAGTCGAGGCTCCCTCATCCAGAATAGTTCGGTGTATTTGTTGATTGTGAACAACAACATCAACTTGGAAAGAAAGTTGGTGGGAGAGTCGAGACACATAAGTTTCTAGGTTAAACATGATATGGTTGGATGACTCAGGATCAACAGTGCCAATAGAGTCCAAGAGAATTCTACATTGACTGGGGCAGTGCTGTAGAACTTCTAACGCAGACATAACACACAATGCTTGAGCCAAATCTTCAACAATGTTGTAGTTCTGGATGGCACATGAAATAGGATTAAAGGTAGCTTTACGTATAGTTCTCTTAGGAGGGCGTAATATAGAGTCGAACGTAGGTTTCTCAATCTGAAGGGGTCCAGATGGAGGAGTAATCGATGGAAGACTAACGAAAGATGGTGATGGATTTGGTAAAGTACCGATACCATTAGTGTCTTTTCCTTTGTCAGGGTTACCTGGTGTGTCATATGTCTTAGAGTGAGTGTTCAAATTAATCCCATTAAACATATAAATATGTGCAATTTTCGAGGCCTCATCAGGGGGATGGCTAGAACTACCCCTTGGAGAGGGGGTTTGAGAAACCATGGATTGCTGCTGTGGAAAAGGCTAAGTAAGCACAACGGGTTGTGAATTTCCTTGGAAAAGTTTGGCCACTTCATTGTGATGTGGACAGTCTCAAGTGTAGTGATCGTCACCACAAATGATACATGGGAATTTCAGTTTTTCATTGTGTTTGATTTTAGGTAGCAGGTGTTTGAGATTGATTTTTTGGTTATTCATTGTTATTTTTTAATTTATTCTTTGTCTTCTTCTTACCTCCAGATTGTTGTGAAGGGGTAGATTGAACTGCATTCACCTTAGAGATATGAGTTTGGGGGGAGGTAGAGGAGAGTGTGGTCGATTGGGAAGTAGATTGAGTTTTGATAGAACCGATAACACCATCTGCACGAGATGAATATGACAGCTTAGATGGATCGGTATTAGCTTGAGAAACATTCGGAAGAAAATCATACAAAGTACTAGATTTTGAATAAACCAAATCTAAGTACTGAGCCCAAGCAATGGCTTCTTCCTCAGTGACCGTGCCACCCATAGAGACATCGCGAGCGATCGGGGGTAAAAGTGATTTAGTAAACCATTCTGCCAATAATATGTTAGGAATGATTACCTTGATCATCCTTCATCAACGTCTCCACTCATGAATATGGTCAGAGATATGCACAGAGTTAGTTTGACGAAGGGAGGTCAAGAGTTCAGTACCCGTCTCGTAGCGAATAGGTAGTTGAAAGTGCATGAGGAAAGACATCGCAAGGGAATTGAAATTATGAAAAGAAGCACGTGGTAGTTCAATATACCACTTTGTTTCCGAGCCTGTAAGTGTTCGTTGGAAAATATGCAAACGTACAGAATCATCCATGAGGGAGCTTGATGAAAACCACAAATGTAAATTCATCACATGGTTGTTTGGATCTTCACCAGATTTTCCATCAAATTTTAGAATATCATAAGGAAGTTTAGCTAGAATGATTGGCCAAACCGGTGAATGAAAAATAGGATCATTCGTTAACCGAGACAAGTCTGGGAGATCCAGAGTTGTAAGGAAAGGTAAATGTTGGTTAATCTATGGATGATACTGGTGCGGCATAGGAACACCAGTAGGACCATAAAATGGGTTAGGTGGATAGTTGTAACCAGTAGGTCCTCCTACATATAGTTGTTGCTAGCTAGGATAAGCAGGATTCGATGATGGATGAGAAACATTTGCATAACCCGATGGGTTCTAAGCATTATAGGTTGGGTGATTTGCTTGCCCGTGAGGAGGATAAACATTTTTCCCTTGAGGATGGTAAGGAGTAGATCCCAGAGGCGGATACACATTAGACCCATGAGGAGGATAAGACTGTTGTCCCTGAGAACTCCAGGTGGTGTTCGGGATGCTGCCCGGATAAGGTTGTCCGTAAGATGTTTCGGAAGGAACAAGATTAGATAACCCTCCTAGTGCATTATGATATGAGTGCTCCCCAACATGGGGTTGAATAAAAGTGCCTCCTGAAGATACTCCCTAGGATTGTGAAGGGTTTCCAGCAAATGAAGGTTTCCCCCCTGCCAGTGGTGGATTAACGACCGGTGTATGACTGGCAAACGGAGGTTGCCCTCCAGGAGGAGCATGAAAAGGGGGCTATCCCCTGGGAGGGGTAGGCCCACCATAGAATGGTATTCCTCCAAGAGGGAATGGTTCATTAGATGGTGTTTTCCCTCCAACCGATTGTGTTTGGTTGGAAGGGGTCTGCATTCTTGAGTGAAAATATGTCCCAGTAGGATCGTATGGAACATGTGGAGATGTAGAGGAAAAGATTGTAAAAATAGGGGTAGGGATTGGAGTGACTTGGGGATGAGTAGAGATGATGAGTCCAACATTAGGATGGATTTGTACTGACGTAGCAGTAGAGTGAATGACCTGATCGACTGGGTGATTCATGGTTTGACCAAATGGTCCTGATTCACTAAGAGGGTCATGAGGATGAAAGGGTTGTTGAAAGGATTCAAAATGTTCATAGAGATTTCTTCCTAATGAAGTCCTCCATACAGAACAAGTAGGTGTGGGATTTGTATCTACTGCGGTGCTAGGACGAATAGGAGTCCTATGCTCATCACCAAAGGTTGGTTTTGTGGATCCCATATATGTTTTGGTAAAATTTCTCTCTGTTTATCGTGGGACCTCTTTGTCTATGATGTTCCCAAGGGAGTCCAAACGAAGAAAAAGTGGTTCGAGAGGGGTTACTGACACAGATTTAGTGTGAGGAGTGGGATTTTCAACTGTAACCAAAGCACCTTCTGAGTTATCTAACGGAGGAGCAATAACACTTCCAGCATCAGATTGATTTTCTACCTCTCGACGGTAGTTGTCTTCTAAAGGGTTAGGAGGTAAGGATTGATAGCATTCCGGAGGTAGCCCTTGCATCTTATATGATCAACGAATACCTTTATTGTCTACATGCTCAATTTTGGAGAATAATAGAACACGCTGAAAACCTAGGGCCAACTAACAAAAAGAAACAACATATGCTAATAAAATCTAGGAATCAACCAAGCAAAAAAAATTTCTCTCGATGATCGTACTAGTTGGTGATGAAATCCAATGTCACGTGATCAAGTCAAGAAGAGGCTAGGATATGGTGGAATAGTTACAATGGTGACCTACTTAATGGAATTTCACCTTGGTGCAAGCTTCCACGCAGTAATTGTGGATTTACCCTCCAAGGAGCTCGAGTGAGTTTGACCAATGTCTGTTCCAGGTACAATGAGACTTCCCTTCACTGTCACCTTGTGTAAGTACCTAAATATTGTGTCAGCTAAAGACACCAATTCATAGTTAGTCCCTGGGTGGGTACAATCGACAGTCCGATCCAAACATATGGGTAGGATAACAAGTCCGAAATCAACCCGAGAGGCTCCCACACATAATCGTGGGTATACCTTCAAGTGACCCCCAATATACGATCTGACCACTATAAACAATTGAACCACGGAGGGATAATCTTCGTAATTCGCCCGAATGCGACCTCATGTGTAACCCCTGTGTGAGAGGGGGATCCTAAAAAACCTATACTACAATTGGATTTGACTCTTCCTAGCTCAGGATGCTAATGTTTGTTTTGGAAACTTTGGAGAGTTGTACTCACAGCCTAATCCAAAGTGCTAATCCTATTCTAATGTTGGTGGAAGATCCTAAAAAATGTTCTAGATAATTTTTAATTAGCGTTCGTTTTACAACTTCTCTTTACTCAAAGGGTGTATGAAAGTGAAACGGATGGAATGATGACTCAATTCCGAAAAAATGCATAAAAGATGATAAGCAATCGCTTCTTTTCAATAAATGCCTATTTAAGGGAAAGAGAAAGAGTTGTTTTCACTATCAAACACTAATAAGGAATGTCCTCAATCAATTTGTTCTCAATCAAATCAAATGTAATGCTAAAACTTTTCAAAAATGCCTTCTAATATGAAAACCAATCACTAAGATGTATCTTTTTTGTTTGTATGCGGATGATGATTAATTCAATGCAAAACTTCTCCTGCCAACTACCCTTTTAGATCAAGGAGTTTCGGACAAGCATAAACAGATTTCACACAAACAACACACCCTCTTGCTATGATTGAAACAAGAAGCAAAAAAGAAAACAAAGCAAATAAACAATCTCAAACAAAAGAAAGATGCTAAGAAAAAATGACCTCAAAGAACCAAATGAGATGATTCACAGATTTCTGATGCCCTTCACCAGAGTTCTCGCTCAGTCAGATAAGAGAGAAGAAAGTAGTGGATTGATTCCAAGTTCTCAACAACAGAAAAACTCAAAATAAGGAAGAAGGTCACAAAATATGAACAACAAAGTGCCTTTTTCTCAAAAATCAGAGTGTCAAAGGTCAATAGGAAGAAGTATTGAAGCACAAAGAAGCTGAGCAAGGGAAAAAACAAAGACTAGACTTCAGAAAAGACAATCCTATAAGGTTTTTTTGTAGAGGAAAGGGTGGCGCTCTGGTGTAAGGGGAACCAAAATGTTATAATGCTCTGTTCAAATCCAATAGGGAGCACCAACACTCTAATAACAAGGTAGGGGAGCGCTGGTGTCTTAAAACAACTCAGGAAAAATTCCAGAAACTCAAAACTTCAAGAAAATTCAGCCAATCAGGGTGATCATGATGACACAAAGAGGCAATCAAACCATTCTAATAATACAAAATTCAATGGATAAGATCAAATGAGTGGGTAAAGGGCCAAAACAAGAGTTTGGAAATAAAACACAAATCAGATTTCCTCCCCAGTGGAGTCGCCAATTTCTGTTGTAGGAAAATGTCCCTACGGACAGGTAGATCTCCTCTTGAGAGCTAGACCCTTAAATCTAAGACAGAAGGTGCTTAACATGGACACTGACTTCCTTTTGGATATAAACAAGCTGATGAGAAAAAGAGAAGGAGGAAGGTGTGTACCTTCTGAACGTCGTTTGTCCCTGTAAGGTCCAAGATGAGCTTCGATCTTGAGGTCCTTAGTAGGTCCTAAAAGACAAACAAAAGTACAAAAAGAACTTCCTACTCTACTGAGATTAGCTAAAACATAGATCCATCTATTGCAGACAAACTTATATAGAACTAGTACAAGTTTGAAAGAAACAGGCCAAGCATTGATTGTATTAATGAGAACAACAATGAAGAAAACTTACAGCCATAGATGTGAGTGCAGCAACTTCATTAAGCTCTTCTTTTACAACCCTTGCTCAAAAGATCCACGATCAAAATGGCAATACTTTCACTGATTATTCTCCTCCACTTCTCATGAGATCATAAGTTTGGTATCTCTAAACTCCTCTGCCCTTCCTCCACGAAAATCCCTCATTATAGAGGATTTGGAGGCTTAACCACCATGGAGAGGATCTCTCATCAGATCCAATAAGAAAGGGATCTCTAAGATATTTAGGGAGAAAATATCTCTTAAGGATTTTTGGGAGGAAATATCTCTAAAGGATTTTAAGGAGGAAATATTTCAACCATCCATGAGATCCTCCACCTTCCCTAAAAAATAGGCCAAATGTGAGGTGGATTCTCACACTTAAATTACTTTCTTTTTCATGAATATTAATAATAATTCATGTGCACTTGATTATCACACTTAATCAATTCCTTTTCCATGAATATTAATAATAATTCATGTGTACTTGGTATTTTGGCCTTCATGTAATATATCCCTCCTCCACATTGACTAGGGATTGTGACATACCTAGGTGTGCAAATTTCATGTGTAACAATTGGTCCACCTCACTTCCACATTTCATTTGGATTGGCCCATGTCATAGCCACATGTCATTTGGATTGGTCCAAGTCACAGCTGTTGGGCTCCGGAGTTATAACATTTTCTTGCTGTTTCTTGAAGATATTAATTACTCTCCTGAAGACTTTTGTTTAACAAAGGGCATTCTTTCTATGATATTCATGTTCTGTTACACATATATGTTCCATTGCAGACAGAAACCATGAAGTGCTTCCA
>ML781014.1:194961-245081 GCA_009831015.1 Picea engelmannii | reverse complement strand
CCAAGTGGCATATTAATATTGGACCCTTTTCTTCCCCATTTATCAACCTTCAATAAATTTCCTTTTATTTCTTTCAGGACTTATCACTACCCCAAGGTGTCTAACGAACATTCCTATGATACCATCCTTGACGGAGTCCAGTTCATCCCCCATCCTCTTAAATTACAAAACTCTAACTCCAACAACCTTTTAGAGCCCTCCCACTTGCGCTTTTAGCAAATTCTTCTAGGATAAATGTATATTCTTTCGATACTACTCCCATTGGAGTCCAAACATTTCCTTATCCTGTAGAACTCTGAGGGATGAACTCCGATATCTTTTCTATGAATTCCTGCAATGAGTACGCTTGGAACACCTTTTTAGAAAAGGGAATATTCTTGTGATTCCTTTTCTTTGGGGTTTAATTTGAACCACTCCCTGACGACCTCTGATGCCAAGACTCTGATAGGTACCACCTTCCCCACAACGCTTCATACTTATCAGGTCAGTAAGCCTTTCTAAATAAAAGGGAATATTATTTCGATACCCCTCTCGTCATAGCTCAAATTAATTGGTGATCTTTCCCTCTCCGAATGCATGACTTCGATAACGGTCTTTTTTAACCTCAACCTTTCGACACCTCCAATACACGAATTCAAGAAACTACTGTGCTTAATGAGAATTAATGATAGGGATTGAGGCTAGATTTAGAAATGATTCTCATAGACACTCGAGTTATGGTGTATTTACGATATTGTAATGGGAATTAAGAGCTATAAAATCCCCTCTTGAGACATATCTTATGCCATAAATTTGCAAAACATTCATTATGTCTTGATTTTTCACTGCGTGTTACTGCACAGTTACTATAGCCTCTTAATCAAAGGTAACCCATTTTTTATTTTAATTTTTTTTGTTGTTATAGTTAACACGTTATGTTTATTAGGATAATACTCATTTCAATGTGGTAATACAGGACCAATTTATCATCAATCATGACGAGCCAGAATCCCAAAATACCAAAGGGCTTGGTTTACTTCTAGTCAACTGCAGGACCTGAATCATTGTCTTGACGAGTTGAATTGTTGGTGACTGATACTAGTATCCACACTGGTGAAGACCACTACCCTGGTTATGAACAAATCTACAAGATCTTCAATTCTGCAAATTTTTCCATGGATGACGAGAATTTGGGAGTTTACCAGAATATCCTAAGAAGCGACATCCATCTAGTAGCTTCATGGCCACCTCTTTTCCCATACAACGAGGAAACACAATGGTGCCTCAAATAATTTGATATAATAACAACGATCATCGTGAGAAAACAAGGGAAGCAGGTAGCATCCCTGAGACCTGAATACATCCACTCGAGATATCATCTTCCCACTCCCACATGCTCTCTCAATGAATCGTTCATAAAAGGGTTTTCTCAAGAAAGAAAAGGACCAACGAAGAAAATGAAACACTGGTGGGATGATGAAGACGAGACCCTCAAACAAGGCCAGAAATTGGTTCCCACTCATAGGCTCAAGACACCCTATAAAATGTTGGTAGCCATGCTTTGTCGACTATATGGAGAAGAAAAGAGAACACATTTTTAGACCGATTGGTTTCATTTGGCACACACCATCGTCAAGATAGGGCAAGTATTCAACTGGGTAGACATCCTAAATTTCAACATATGTCTACACATGAAGAGTCTCCCAGGTATGAAGAAACCCTATTTTTATATGTCGTCCTACATAATTTATGCCATCTTCTCCTCTGTATAGTTTGTTGAACTGGGGTGGAAATGGTACCAAAACCAACCCCCAATCCATGTATACTTCTCTCATTTATGGAACATTAATTACAGACAACACTTTTATGACATATGCAATCTCTTCCTAGCCCCTCTACACTCTATTCTGTTTGGTTTCCCAAGACACATAATTTCCTTCGAAGCCAAGAATGGGATGAAAGGGTTAGCTAACTAGTTTCTCTATAAACATTATTCGTATATAAGGGTGTATGGAACCAATGGAGCCCCACACCTTTTACCCTAATTTTTCCCATACCATTTTTTGATGAGGGATATTGCATACCAAACCATGGGATTAGGGGTCAATGCACTATTTCAAATCAACAGCAAAAAACTTGGACCGATTTTCCCTATCCACATCTAAAGTTACACTATTTCCAATGGCCAACATGCAAGTAAAGAAGCAGAGGCCGAGGCCCTACAAGAATTAATCCCATGCCTAGGAGATCCCAAAGGCCATGATCCTCATGAGATTTCAATAATCCATGTCAGGTCTATTGGTCTCACCCATTCGAACATCCATGAGGTTGATTTTGAAGAGGAAAACTTTAAGGGAACCCTCTCTTATGATGAAGTATTGCATCGATTACCCCATGATGCTGCCAAGTAGGAACTTGAACATGAACAGGAAGAGATCAAGAGGGTAACTCTAAAATAGTTCCAGAGAATGCTTTAGTAAGAGGAGGACACCAAAATCACCAGAGAGCAGGAGAAAACGAGGAAGGAAGAAAATCTAGAACAAAAAAGACTCCAATCTGAGTAGGATTATTAGAGAAGGAAAGTTGAGGAGGAAAAGAGTAGAAAATAACATGAGCGCATGGGGAAATAGGTTGTGCTCCAAAATAGGAAAGAAGAAGAATAAAAAGACAAGAAATTGGATGATGAGATAGAAGCCAAGAGGTTGGCTAATGAAGCAAAATCCATGAGGTTGGATGATGAAGCATAAGCCTAGAGATTGGGTGATGAGGCAGAGGAAAAACAGGTAGCTAATGAAGCTAAATATAAGAATAAGGTGGATGAGTTGTTGAATAAACAACAATTTCATAATTTAATCCAGACCCCTAATATTCCATCAATTCCCAATCTGGGCATTGTGAATGTGCCCCCTCAAGAATACACTCCCATACGTACTATTCCAGGAGATTCCTCCTTCTCCTCCCAAGCGTTGAATTTTGAGGGATCTATAGTATCCATTTGAGACTACTATATTGATAATCGGAAAATAAGTATCGAGAAGAGATCAACCAAGAGGAAAATAGGAGAATTCACGAGGTCTAAATCGTTTGCAGAGAGGGTAGTAGAATGGAAAGTAGGCCTTGATCCTGAAGAAAATGCAGTTCAAGTAGCCTCTGCACTGAATGATTTTGCAAGGATAAATGCCTCATTTGTCCTTGAAGTAACTAGTGCCCTCAACACTACCAAAAATAGAGTCATTGAATTGGAGATAGAGTTGATGGATGTGAAAGACAAGCTCACCATAGATTTCTAGAAAGTCGCAAAAGCAGTCGACAGTATTAGTACAGAAAAGATGAATAGAGCTCTGTAAGATCAAAGAGACTAGATGAATGCAGAATTCAAGAAAAAGATAAAAATATAATGGGACACCCATAACAATGAGTTAGAAGAAGAAAAATTGAAACTCAAGAAACCCATAGAAGAGACTAAGGCATCAACATGTATTGTAGAATCTATCAAGGCACAGGAATTAATATTGAGTGAAGAATTCGCAGCAGGAAATAATGAACTCCTTGATATACTAAATAACATACGGATTGAATGAGAGGAACAACTCAGGCTACAAAGCACATTGGTAGAAATCAAGAAAGTCATTAGGAAGAAGGTGAAGCCTTGGAGGAAATTATTAGTAGGCAGGATATTCACAAATATCCACCTACCACGTTGTCGGTATATTCCAAGAGGGAAAAACTTAGATGCCAAATTCTCTTTGACACTTGCAAACCTCTCTTCAAGAGTGCATAGATCACCCAAAAGGAAACAACTGACACTTACATGAAGCTATGGAGTAGTTCAAACGATCTCCTAGAAGAAACAAGGATGTGGATAATGGAGTCCATTGATTTAACAACATTTTCCAACACGAGAATGGCTGAGGTGGAGGAACAGAATAAAACCACCCATACGAACATTCAGAATCTGTGTCAATTTGAGAGAGAATAAATTGAAAAACACCTATTGAGACCTGCTCGACTCACCCCCAAAATCCAATTCTTTGTCAAGAACACAACAGAGCAATTATACCAAGAAGTATCCACCAAATTTTGCAACAGAGAATCAATCATGGAAAGATTACAATCAAGAAAACATGAAAACATATTGAGAGATCATTCCCTCTAGAAAGAATATCAAGATTAGCTACAGGAACATGGCAGCTCATGATTACAAATTTCACAATTTCTTCCAGATGTTTCCTTCTTTAGTTATTTTAATCTTATTTTTTAATTCAGAATATGAAGAATCTCTTTTTGTAAAACTGCCATGATTTCATGATTGCAAATATAATGATGTAAACAGTCGCTCCTCATTATAAGAGGGAGGACTATCCATTAGAAAGGGATTTTGGTTTCAGAATGTAGAAAGATAATATTTTTACTAGAAGTTAGTTTGAACCCGAAGACATTTATGTTGGAGATTATGGTGTCGATATGTATGAATGTGATTATTTTATTTATGCATGTTTATTACTGTAGTATGTGAATATTCGTTTACGAATTATTTCTGAATTAATGTTTTCATTATTCATAGTTATCATGATTTTCAGAGAAAGTACAATGACAGTATGATGCAGTTAACTAATCAATTACTTGCTTCTAACTAGTCATGTTGTTGAACTTTCATGTTACCTGTATTATGAATTTCTTCTATGCAAGTAATATAAATATTCCACTATATTCATCCTTGTTAGTTTGCTCCTAATCATGATAGGTTACTTTAGAATTAAATAGAGATTGCATCTTAGAATTGTAATCGTTCATCTTATCTTAGAATTAGTTAGTTAGAATTTTATTTTTTAATTCATATGAGAACCTTCGGTTCTCAGATTCATATTTAACTAGTATATTAGTTAGGTCAGTAACCAGGCCAAAATATGGTTGAAAACACTATTCCAAACAAGAGTGGGTCTAATTGGGACCTTTCATCGAGCGTTTTCCCTCATCTGATTGAACGGGTCATTATGTCATGTTAACATAAATGACACTAGAAGGAGGGCCACAGAACTGAATGGCTACAAATAGAAGCTCAAACCCTTCTCGTTATATCCCACAGGAAAATATTCCTCGTTAAGTGATCCCCACCTAATTCACTCTAAACACATTTTCCTTCCTTGGAGTACGTTTTGAACATTCCAACTCGGGTTTTCACTCACCGCACTTCTACTCATCCTGAAACTTCATTTTCTTCCCCACAAACTCGTTCCCTAAACATCTCAGAGATTGATGCCATAGTTAAGAACTCAACTGAACGAACCAACCATGCAATGACTAGAAAACTTAGTAGGATGATTGGACAGTTTCCCTTAGACTACTCTCTACCTGAAAATCAAGAAGAACTTTGACATACGAATCCCTACTTCACTGACCCAAATTCTTATTGAGAAAACCATTCGATTGGAACCCCTGAATATCACATTTCTGAAGAAACTTCTGATTTTCTTGAGAATTCTAACTTTGAACTTGAATATTATCTGTTGGCCAATGGAACAGGAGGTAGACCACCCTCGCCTCCCTAGTCACCTCCTTACACTACAAGAGATGAGTATGAGGAAAACTTTGAAGAAAGAGATGATTCTGAGAGAAAACCCGAAAACAACTGTAACATACCCAACCACCCACAGGTCGAGGTATGCTACCTTCAAGCTCTCCCTTGGACTTATTTATATTACCGATACCTTTTTTGGTATTTAAGGATGCATAAAAGAAAATACTTTAACGACATGCACATAAATATCCAACAAGCATGCATAATATAAGATTTAGTTAAATGATAATTAAAATGCATAGCGGAAATACATTCATATACATGTAAATGATACCATAACAGAGAGAACTTATCTTTGTGAAAGATGACACCAACTGGCTACATACCAAGGATGTTCCACCCAACTGTATACACCACTGTTCCAAATATCAACAACAGTGTCACCCCCGAGCCAGGGCTATGAATCCACAAGGACGGTTCCATAGTTTTACTTGGCTTCCCAAACCAGTCAGCGCCCAAGCTCTTACAGGCTTCCCAGCTCTCACATAAATCCAAGTACCCAACTCTCTTCTACCCATCTTGCACCACCCAAGCGAACGAACCTCCACCCTTCTCTGCCAAGCAGTCTCTCAGGCAGTCCTTCTTCTTATTTGGGCTCCAACGCAACTGGTCCAGAATCTCAATGCTGGAACTCTCAGGACTCGCAGCTGTGAGAAACGTTGGACATAGGCCAATGCATCTCAGACATGTAGGCCTCAATTCATGGCTGGATTACACCAGCAACCACTACAACCAACTATCCCGTGGCTAATCTTCAACAGTTCCTTTCCTTTTTCCCAATCCAAGACGCAGGCGAGGATGGATCAATGGATGGGTGAGTGAGTGCATGAAAGTGCGTGAGGTAAAATGAATGAATGTATAGGAAATCAATGAACAAGCCATTAGTCGAACCCCCCCATTAGACCAGACACAAGTTTAAGTAATTTCAGGGGGGAATCAAGAAACTCCTGGCCTTCCCCAAGAAGCTCACGTAACCAATCCCCTCCCTTAGACAAAACGGGTGATTAAAATAGGAATAAACACTTAGCCCCTCAAGTCACCACTCTTGTGGAATCATAGGCCCCTATAACTCTAGTCCTTGTCCGTCTAGCAACCATCGATGTATTTATTATTAATAACAATAAAAACATTACATGTATTGGGCACACTAGCCTTTTAATAATTGTTTGGGCACTCTGGCCTCATAGCATTGTAACAATACATTATTTAAAATGCAAGTTCAAAACCTGGGGTGTTACATCCCCTCCCCCTTATTTTGGCACTGTCCTCAGTGCATATACAAAATAGAGATTAAAAACTCAAATTTATTCAAAAATCTATGGGTAAACTGCCCACATGGAATCTTCATCATCCCAGGTATCATCTTCAGGACCGTAGCAGGTCCACTAAAATTTTACCATCTCTATAACTCGATTCCGGAGCATTTTGACTTTTCTGTCCAATACCCACACTGGCTGAACCTGAAAATCTCCCTCTATCTCTACCTAAATCAGATGTCAATCAATAACATGGTTAGGATCATGTACATATTTCTTTAGTAAAGATACATGAAATACATTATGCACATTCATGGAAGCAGGTAATGCAATCATGTATGCAATTGGCCCTATTCTGTCCAATATTTCAAATGGACCACAGAATCTGGTTTCCATCTTTGTACAACTACCCAATTTCAATGATCTTTTCTTGGTCTTCACTTTCAAAAGTATATGCTCCCCTACTTTAAATTCTCTAGCTGTCCTGTTCTTGTCTGCATAAATTTTATGTCTATCATGAGATGCCTTTAAATTATGCTTGATCTTGACCACCTGGTCTTCCATGTCCTTGAGCAAATCTGACCCAAGTACCACTCTATCTGTTGGGTTGTCCCATCTTACTGAAGTATCGCATTTCCTACCGTACAAGGCTTCAAATGGGCTCATTCTCAATGAATCTTGATACCCATTATTATATGCAAACTCAAACAAGTGTAAGTAATCTTCCCACTTATATGGCTTATCCATCACATACATTCTCAACATGTCTTCAATTATTCGATTGACTCTCTCTATTTTCCCATCTGTCTGGGGATGATATGTTGTGCTAAAGTTTAGATTTGTGCCAAATCCTTTAAACAATCCCCTCCATAAATTGGAGGTAAACTTTGTACCTTTGTCCGAGACAACTTTCCTAGGTATCCCATGCAACCTATCAATTTCCTTCATGAAAATTTCTGCAATATTAGTCGTTGTATGCGTTGTCTTCACAGGAACAAAATGAGCAACCTTTGTTAATTTATCAACCACCGCCATGATTGAATCATGTTTCTTATGCATTCTGGGTAATCCTATGATGAAATCCATGGTGATCACCTCCCATTTCTTGTTTGGAATTGGCAATGGCTGCAACAAACCCATTGGGTGCCCATGCTCAGCCTTCACCTTTTGAAATTCCATACATCGAGCGATGCAATCAGCAACATCCTTCTTCATTCCCGGCCAAAAAAACTGGCTTCTTACTACCATAATTGTTTTTTGGTAACCGAGATGTCTAACATAAGGAATATCATGCATTTCCTTCAGTACCAAATTCCTCAATTCTCCAGAACTAGGAACATAGATTATGTTTTTATGCATGAGTAATCTGTCTTCCTTTATCTCGTACTCCTTTATTTTTTGTTGTACATATCCTTGCTGTAATTTTTCCTTTACCTGTAGGTAATGCTGATCTATAAAAAGGCCACCTAAAATTCTTCTCTTCAAGTCTGAGTGATGCATACTGACAATAGTAGCATGCATGAGATGAAATCTTCTACTAAGTGCATCAACAACTTTATTCTCCTTTCCCTTGATATGCTTGATATTGAAGTCATATTCACTTAAAAATTCCAACCATCTTGTTTTCTTGGAATTCAAGGTTGGCTGTTCAAAATGATACTTTAGGCCAATGTGGTCTGTCCTTAATTTGAATTTCTTCCTCATGAGATAATGCCTGCACATCCTCAAGGTGTGAACAATGACAGGAAGTTCCAAGTCATGGGTGGCATAGTTCCTCTCATGTTCCTTAAGATTTCTAGACTCATATCCAATGACATGTCCATTTTGCATGAGGACTCCCCCAAGTCCTTCCTTACATGCGTCTGTACATACCACAAAACTTTCATTTGGGTCAACAATCTTTAACACAGGTGCACTAGTAAGTAATTCCTTCAACAGATTAAAATTATTTTCACACTTGAGTGTCCATTCAAATTTATTTCCCTTCTTTTGCAAAGAAGTGATGGGATGAGCAATCTTAGAGAACCCTACTATGAACCTTCTGTAGCAGCCAGCTAATCCCATAAAATATCTTACGTCTAACACATTTATGGGTGTTGGCCATCCTCTAATGGCTTCGATCTTCTCTGGATCTACTACTATGCCCTGCTCTGAAATAATGTGTCCCAAGTAATGGATCTTCTTTTGATAGAAAGAACACTTAATAAACTTGGTATACAACTGATGTTCTCTTAGTAATTGCAATACCAATATTAAGTGATGTTCATGCTCCTCTTCATACTTAGAATAGATAAGTATGTCATCCAGGAATACTATGACAAACTTATCCAAATAATTTCTAAATATGCCATTCATTAAGCACATGAAGATAGTTGGTGCATTGTTCAGTCCAAATGGCACCACTACAAATTCATAATGCCCATACTTGGTCGTAAAGGTCGTCTTATGAATGTCTTCTTCCTTGATTCTTACCTAATGGTATCCTGCCCTCAAGTCAATTTTTTAAAATATATTTGTTGCTCTTAGTTGATCAAAGAGGTCATCATTTCAGGGTAGAGGATACTTGTTCTTTATAGTGTACTTGTTCAGTTGTCAGAAGTCAATACACAACCTCAAGGTTCCATCCTTCTTTTTGACAAAAGGTACTGGCACTCCCCAAGGTGAAACACTTGGACGTATGTACCCTTTCTTCAACAATTCTTCCAACTACATTCGTAATTATTTTAACTACAGTGTGCTCATTTTGTAAGGTGTTTTTGACACCAGGGAAACTCATGGCACTAAATCAATTGAGAAATCTATCTCCCTTCTTGGTGGCAATCCAGGTATTTCTTGGAATACATCTTCAAATTCTTGTAGTACTGAGAAATCTTTGAGGCTTGGCTCCTTTTTATTATCTGGATCTTCCACATGAGCTGCATCCAATTGACATCCTTTCTTAAAACATATTTTTAGCTGTAAGGATGAAATATCCCTTATAGATATGGGTCTTGGAACTCCTTTCAAAGTGCTCTGTTTTCCATTTCCATCAAGACAGGTAAATGTCTTGTTATGACAATCTAGGACAACATGATGCTTGTCCAACCAATACATTCCAATCAGAATATCATAAGACTTCAATGGTATTATATTTAGATCAATACTAGTATTCACGCCATTAAGACTTATGGAACAACTTCTAACCATATCATGGATTCTTCTTTTGGTTCTAGTGGATGACTAAACCTAACTTGTTTTTCCAAGTCTACTTTTCTCCAAATGTAATATATCCACTATATTAGGGTCAATGTAGCAATGAATTCCTCCCGAATCAATCAAAATAGCAACAAGTTGATTTATGATCTTACCTTCCACATCGATCATATTGGACCGGTACTCTTCTTTTCGATCATTTAAAGCTGCATAGATTCTTCCCATATCTTCGACTATTGTAGCCTCTTGGATGTTGTGCACAATCCTCACTCTGTCTTTTATGTGTGGGCAATCCTTGTATAGGTGATCTTCCTTGCATCCCCAACATTGGATTGGTGGTCTTCCCCTTTTTCCCAAGGAATCTTCCTTCTTGAAATCTCCCTTAGCATATTGATATTAATGATTTCTATTAGGCTCATTCCTATTGAAGGGAGGTTTGAATCCTTTCCTCCCCTAATTAGACTTCACATTTTTCTTGTCCTTCCAAGATTTATGCAGGGATTTTCCTCCCTGGCCTTGCTCATACAAGTACTTAGCCTTCCTGATGGCCTTGGTCAAGGTCTTGGGTTCATCATACTTGATCTTTTCCTTATAAAAGGCTGGCAGTCCACTTATAAATATCTGTATTTTCACTTTCTCATCACCAATGAACCTAACATACTTTAACAATCCCAAGAAATTCTTCGCGTACTCTACCATAGTCATGCTTCCCAACCTGAGTTCAAAGAACTCCTGCATTTTCTTGTCATAGAAATTCTCTGAGAGGTACTCCTTCTGGAAGTACTTCTTGAACTTCTTCCAAGTGATCCTACTTTCATTAACATGTTCCACTTGCTTTAGTTGGTCCCACCACATTGCAATTTTCCCATGTAAATGGTAGGTGGGAATCCTGGCTTCTAGGTTGGATGAATAGTTATGCAATTGAAAATATCTCTTGAGCCCAAGCAACCATGCTTCGGCATCATCTTCCCTTTCTCTTTAACACCTCAAAGGAAGGTGGCTTGAGCTTCCTCGTCTCTCCTTTCAAACTATCTACCTCTTGTTTCCTTCTTTGGTGTCTAACAAGAGACACCTTTGGACTGCTTACAGGATCTTCTGATGCATAAAAAATTCTTTCTAAGTAAGGAGGTGAGTGGTGTCCACGAGCTCTACTGGCACTTCTGGAATAACCATCTCTTCCATGATCATCCCTTCTTTCATGGAACCTGCCTTCTTCCTCTTGTCTTGAGTTTGATGCCTTCTTCATTTGTCTCAAAGCATTTATCTAAATTTTCTCTCTCATCAGTCTCTCCTTGTTTGCTTTGTAGCTCTGCATTTCCATCTTCAGGCTTCTTACTGTTTCTATTGACGTGTCCTTCTTTCCTTTTCCCTTGCGTCCATTGGACTATGTCTCTGCATTACCAACTCTAGTATTCTATCCTTCGGCCTCCTTATCATAACTGGATGCTTCCTTGCCTTCTTCCATTTCCTGAATATGTATCTCGAATTGATGTGTTTAAACCCCTTAATTCTGAAAAATGTGCAAGTGACCATTTTGTTAGAATCATGCATATGATAAACAAAATTGCCAAACCATGCTAGAGGTATCTTTATTCTTTTTTTGTTCATGGATATCATATCCCCATTCTTTGAAAATAATAGTGTCCTGTTATCCTTGGCTGACACAAAATTTCATCCTGTGTAGAAACTTCCTTCAAACCACCCTACCAAGTGACCACGACTAAAAACTGCGGATAAATCCTTCCTTAGAAATTTCCTGTCTCAAAGTCAACCAATTCATCCCTTAGTCCTCCTTCCCTCAGCTCTCAATTTGCATATGACCATGGCCATGACCCTACACTTAACTGTGAAAGCGTTTTTCCAAAGCTTCAGGACTTTCAGCCAGGACTGGATCAACGATCCTCGTCCTCCTTCATGATCAACAATCGAGGTCCACTTCAGGACTCTGTGCTTCGGGAGTCTCAACTTTCCTCGCTTTCCTCCTCTCGGAATGATTTTACCTGGAGTTCATGATATGTCGATGGGTGTCCCCCCACAGATCAACAACTATGAATCGCTTCAGCTCTTCAGGCTTCAGAAGTTTCAAACTTTCCTCTTGCATTTTCTCCTAGAGTGATTTCACCTGAAGTCAACGATCCTTCGACGTGTGTCTTCTGAAATCAACGTTCGATATGTACTCCGACCTTCAGGACGTGGGGATTTTTCGACCCAACACAAGCTATCACATATTTCCTCTCTAGAGTGCCCAATCTCTGGACTGCACGATCTGTTGCCACGTGGTGAAATACTGGAAGCAGAAATGTGTTCCAATCAGGTGAGTGACACATGTCACGTTCTAACTGAATTTTCGATACTCCAAATGCTCAAAACTTATTGACATGTGGCACACATCCCATGTGTCCATGTCATCCCAGGTGACGTCCACAAGCCATGTCACTTCGGGAATTCCAAGATCCACATCACCTCTGGGTGACATCATCATGCCCCATCACTTTGGCTCTTCGGGCTTCGAGACTTCAGTAGTTTCCATACTATCACACTTCCAATTCTCCCAAACTTTGAATTCCCGAACTGGCCAATTTGTTGCCATGTGTCCTCCTGGATCGAATGACTAAGATTCACTTTGGGTCTTCACCCGGAGTCCACGGATCTGTACCACATATCCTCCTTAATCTGACGGTTGAGGCTTACTTTAGATCTTCGGACTTTGGAAATCTCAAACTTCAAACCTCCTTGAAGTACACAGGATTTTGCCGTGTGTCCTCTTGAATCAGATGGTTGAGGCTTACTTCGGGCCTCCACCCGAAATCCACAGATTTATGCCATGTCTCTTCTATATCAGATGACCCAGATTCACTTCGGATGATCCAATGCTTGATATTTACTCCAGATGATCTGACGATTGATATCTATTTTGGATGATCGGATGATCGAGATTTACTTTGGCTCTCCGTCTCTCCGGGCTTTGGGAGTTTCAAATCTCAATTGAAAATCCCTCGAACATATTTCTCCATAGTTTTTGATCTATTGACATGTACCTCTTGGTGATCTACGGTCATGATCTACTTTAGCTATTTCACCTCCTCCTTGTCCACAACTTCTAGAGTTGTGGATCTCACGCCACCTGTCTCTCCTTGATGATCGACGACCCCCAAACTACTTCGGCTATACAGAGCTTCGATGTTTGAACCCTAACATGTCACATCACTTACTACCTTTCATTTTTCAGGGGAATGCTTCGACAGTTTGGAGTAACATGCTTTTCACCCCACAATTCTCCTGACGTTGACACGTAATCCCTTGGTGAAACCATGGTTTGGATTATGGGACTGCCTTGGGAAATGATCTCCCGCAACTTGGTTCCCTGCAATGTCAGTTGTCCATCGATCTCCCTCTCTAATGGGATTTGATGATGGTGGCCTTAACTCTTGCTTCCTTTTCATCGGACAACCCCTGTTCACCTCTCCTCCGATCCAATGATATCAGATCTCTCCTGATCCTACAATGGTGATTTCTCTTGAATTCGAAGGGGATGGTCATGATCCTTATAACCCCTTACAATGGGTCTCTGGTGATCTAACTCTTGTGTAGATTCTGCAACACCGTTTCTCCTGAGATTTTCAATTCCATGGTTAGAGTTCGATATGTAACCATGAGACTCTGACCAACAGACCTGGCCCATACCATCCCGGTGTTTCAACCAGAAGCTATGATACCAATCTGTAACATACCTAGCCACCCACAGGTCGGGGTACGCTACCTTCAAGCCCACCCTTGGACTTATTTATCTTACCGATACCTTTTTTAGTATTTAAGGATGCATAAAAGAAAAGACTTTAATGACATGCACAACAATATCCAGTAAGCATGCATGATCTAATATTTAGTGAAACGATAATTAAAATGCACAGCGGAAATACATTCATATACATGTAAATGATACCATAATAGAGAGCACTTATATTTGTGAAATATGACACCAACTAGCTGCAGACAAAGGACGTTCAACCCAACTGTAGACACCACTGTTCTAAATCTCAACATCAACATCACCCTCAAGCTAGGGCTATGAATCCACAATGACGGTTCCAGAGTGTTACTTGGCTTCCCAAACCAGTCAGCACCCAAGCTCTCATAGTCTTCCTAGCTCTCATATCAATCCAAGTACCCATCTCTCTTCTACCCATCTTGCACCACCCGAGAGAATGGACCTCCACCCTTCTCTACCACGCAGTCCCTCAGGAAATTGTTCTCCTTATTCGGGCTCTAGTGCAACTGGGCCAGAATCTCAATGCTAGAACTCTCAGGGCTCGCAGCTATGAGAAACCCTGTACACAGGCCAACGCATCTCAGACATGCAGGCCTTAATTCATGGCTGGATCACACCAGCAACCACTACAACCAACTATCCTGTGGCTAATATTCAACAGTTCCTTTCCTTTTTCCCAAGCCAAGACGCAGGTGAGGATGGATCAATGGATGGGTAAGTGAGTGCATGAAAGTGTGTGAGGGAAAATGAATGAACGTACAAGAAATCATCAAACAATCCATTAGTAGAACCCCCCCATCAAACCAGAGGTGGGTTTAAGTAACTTTGGGGGGAATCAAGAACCTCCTAGCCTTCCCCAAGAAGCTCATGTAACTGATCCCCTCCCTTAGACAAAAGGGGTAATTAAAATAGGAATAAACACTTAGCCCCTCAAGCCCCCTCTCTTGTTGAATCATAGCCCCCTATAACTCTAGTCCTTGTCCATCTAGTAGCCAACGATGTATTTTTTATTAATAATGATAAAAACATTACATGTCTTGGGCACACTGGCCTTTTAATAATTGTTTTGGCACTCTGGCCTCTCAACATTGTAACAATACATTATTTAAAATGAGGGTTCAAAACTTGGGGTGTTACAACAACCCATATCAGATTATTATATATCAACCCCCAAACATGGCTAGAGAAAATGAAAACCAGAATCCACCTCCCTACCAGCCTTGGTTGTTAGTTGACACAGTCTCTATACCATGGATCTAGCATGAAATGCCTAGACACCCTGAGAAGTTCCTACCAAAATTTGACCCTAAAAAATATATTCAACTAAAAACCATGTTAAGAAATTCCTACTGGCTATTAGGCTACAGAGCATTCAACATGAAGATGTCATCTGTCGTTTGTTTCCCCTTACATTTGAAGAGAAAACTTTGACCTGGTAGTTCTCTCTAGAAGAATCCTCTATTACAAATTGGATAACTTTTGAAACCACTTTTCTCAGGAAGTTTGGGGAAAACAAAACACCAGCCACCTGGGTTATAGAACTCTCGAGAGTCAAGATGGATTCAAAATAATTGGTTAATGATTACAATCAACGTTTCCTTACTATATTAAAACAAATCCCACATGCCTCAAAACCTATTGAAGATGTAACTATTGAATTCTACACTTCTGGTTTACCTATGTCCATGGCCATGTATGTAAAAACATATGAGAAAGGCACTTTAGAAGAATGTTTCCAAGAGGCCCTTAAGTTTGAGAAGAATATGATGAGTTTAAAAGGAAATTATAACTCGGAGCCCTATAAAGACAAAGGTAAAGGTAAACCTTTTGTGTCTAAACCCAATGAAGATAAGAAGCCTTTTGATTCAATGGATATGGAATCTATTCATAGGATCATTAAGAACTTATCCAATGATCTAATAGACTTGAAAAAAGGTGTCGGAGAAGGATCCTCTAACCAAAAAAAAACTTTAGGTTCCCCCCCAAGAAAGATAAAAAAATGTCACCAACCAACAAAACCACCCCTCCTCAGATGGAAGGAATTAACATGGAGGATATTGTCCAGGCCCTCCAAACCTAGGAAACAGAGAATATGATTGAAGTCAATGAAGAAGGAGAAGAAAGTCAGGAACAATAAGAACAACCTCAAGAATCTCATGAGCCTGCAAAACAACAATTAAACTTGTTTTGGGATATTTCTTATGGTGAGGATGAAGAAGAAGATGAAGAGGTACATATGTCACAAAATGTTGTTACCACTAGGAGTGCTAGTAAGAAGGCTTTTGATGACACCCCTAGTACCACTAATCCTACTTCTCCCAGCAATACCACTTTCAAACAACCATATTATCCGACCAATACTACTCCCAATTCCTCCAAGACCACATCTTCCAACCCTAAGACGATTGATTAAACACCAAAACCCAATATTTTGTCGACACCCCTCTCCAGGTTGGAATATGATTTCCTAGAAGATTTGAAGAAGAAAAAATCTAACATTTCCTTGCTTGAGCTTATGAAGATTCCACAAATTCAAGAAAATTTTATCAAAACCCTGCAAGGGAAAACTTCCTCTGGCACAAAGGAGGTAAACATTGGAACAAATAAATGAACCACCAAGGTGAGTTCTTCTAACAATAACACTCCATCTAAAATTCAAGCATCGACTAATGCATCCCTAACTGGTCAAATATCTAGATCTTCCACCCCTCCTTTCCTCATTACTTTTGAAATATTCAATAGAAATTTCCATAATTGTATGGTAGACTCAGGAGCCTCATCTAATGTCATGCCCCTAAAGGTATGTGAGAAGCTTAATTCCAAACCTGAACCATCTCACATTCATATTATTCAGTTAGAAACATCCATAATTAAATTTATTGGAGAATTGAAAAAAATCTTGATCGGGATGTATTTTAATCCAAAATTTCATCAAACTATATATATAATAGTAGTATACATACCTGGAAACTATGGCATGCTTTTAAGTTGAGTTTGGTCAGCTATGTTAAATGGCTACTTTTCTACTGATTGGTCTCACTTATGGCTCCCTTATAATGGTAAAATGAATTAGATCAGGGTTGACAAGGAAAGGTATATGAAACATGTTGTTGCTGACCTAAATGACCCAAATGAACCGGTAATGTTTAACAATTCAATTTTGGGTAATTATTCATATGAAACATTTTTTGGGAATTTCACAGTTGAAACATCATCTCTTGTGGAATCTAACACACAATTTGAAATCCTTCATTGCACTCAGATTGTTGAGCCCAATTGTAATATAATATATCAAACTAACATTTCTTATGATGTACATCCTAACATAGTTTCTAGGGACATTAGAAATGTTGGTTAACTCTACTAACCCCACCAAAACAAAAAAAAAATATGAAAACTTAAAATCAAATGTTGTAACAAAGAAAGGGGATCCTAACATGTGGACACTATTTTTTTACGGATCGAAATCTTTAGAAGGTGCAGGTGTTAGTTTCATATTACAATATCCAAAAGGAAGAAAAACATTAATTGCATGCACACTAGAATTCCCATGCACCAAATAAATTGTTGAATATGAGGCCTTGTTGTAGGGGTTAAGAAAGGTAGTAGATTTGAAAGCTAAGAAAATCAAGGTATTTGGTGATTTCGAAATTATTATAAAACAGGTAAGGAACACCATTCATAGTCTTTCAAATCATTTGAAACACTATAAACTTGAGGTTTGGGAACTGATCAAATATTTTGTTTCATTTAATATTAGTTTAATACCTCGTTCTCTAAACTGTGACGTTGATTTGCTGGCCAATGTGGAGTCTAGGTTAATACCCTCAGATGGATTGATGTCTAACACTTTTTATGTTGAACTTTTATGCAAACCTTCAATTCCCAACAATATCATTAATTGGAGAGTCTTTGATGGGGACCATCAGTTGATAAATTTATTACACCTCAAAGATACTTTCAAAGACTCTATCATTGATGAAGGACAACATGACCAACTGGTGAATTCAAATACTACCGACCTAGCTCAATCAAATAACACATTAGGTTCAACCAATGGTATCCCAAGGAATGTGGTGAGAATGGAGAAATTCTATGATCTCCAAGAAAAATTCAAGAAAGTCTTCAATTGCAAAACCAACAGTTCATCTATGTAGTTTGAAGTGGTGAACTTGGGAAAAATTACCATGCCTCAAAACATTAATCTGGGAAAAAAACATTCTCCTAAAGAAAAACAGGCTTATGTCAAATTATTCTGGGAATACAAAGAGATATTTGCTTGGAACTATGAGGATATCAATATGTATGACACAAATATCATACAACACATAATTCCCATGAAGCCTATGGTGAAACCATTTCAAGAAAAGATGAGGAAGATGCACCCCAGTCTTGAGCTTGAAGTCAAAGAAGAATTAAACAAGTTGTTGTCTGCCAATATCATATTCCCAGTTAGACATATGAAGTGGATCTCAAACTTAGTGCCAATAAGAAAAAATAATGGGGATATAAGGCTTTTTATTTACTTCATGAATTTGAGCAGATCCTTAGAGAAAGATAATTACATAGTGCCCTTGATGGAACAAATCTTGTAGTGTGTATTCAGCTCTGAGATGTTCTCCCTTTTAGATGTTTTTTTGGGTTACAACCAAGTCTTAGTGGCCCATGATGATCAACTAAAGACAACTTTTTGTACCAAGTGGGGAACATATTCTTACAGGAAGATGCCATTTTGCCTCATCAATGCCAGAGAAACATTCTAGAGGGCCATGGACATTGCCTTCAAGGGTCTACTTGGAGAATGTGTTGTGGTGTATCTTTATGATGTTACTATCTTTTCAAGGGATGGAAAAGACCATATAACTCATTTGAAGAAATCATTTAATAGATGTAGAAGGTATGGAATTTCTCTCAATCCTAAGAAATATATCTTTGTTGTCGATGAAGGCAATCTTCTAGGCTTCATTGTTTCCAAGCATGGTATGAAAATCAAACTTGAGAGAACTGAAGCAATTGCAAATATCCCTCCCCCTCACAACAAGAAATCCATGTAGTCATTCCTCAGGAGGATAAACTTTGTAAGACGATTCATCCCCATTTTTTCTGAAACAGTTAAACCCTTGCAAGATATGATAAAAAATAATGTCGAATTCAAATGGGGATCTAAAGAAAAAAAATCTTTTGATAAGATCAAAACAGACATAGCACAAGCTCCTACATTGTTAAGCCCATATTTTAGTCGAGAGTTCATCCTCTACACATTTGTCTTTGATATTACATTTGTGGTTGTTTTAACACAAAAGAACCAGGAAGGAGATGAATTCCCTATATCTTTTATGAGTTAAGGCTTACAAGGGGTAGAGATGAACTACCTAGAAGTGGATAAACAAGCCTATGTTTTATTTAAAGTTGCCAAACACTTTATGTTGTTCTTTCTCAATTGCAAGACCAAAGTTATTGTTCCTTACCATGTTTTTAGGAATCTATTGGTACATAAATACTTAGTAGAAAAGAGAGCTAATTGGATTACAACTCTACAGGAATATGAACTTGAGATTAATCCTGTGAAAATTGTTAAAGAATAGGGGCTATGAAAATTGGTTGTGGAATTGATGAGAGATGGATCACATGAATATGCTTTGTATCAGGATCAAGAACCGTATGCAAGAGAAATATGTTACATCTCGGTCAACTTGGACCAATGGTTTTACGAAATGAAATATTACTTAACTCATGGGACGGCCCCAGATTATCTCGATCCCAAGAAAAAAAGGGCCCTTAGACTCAAGTATGCTCAATATCAGATCATCCAAGGAATTCTATGCAGAAAAAATTATGATGGTGTTTTTTTATGTCTTGAGAAGAGGGATGCAGAAAAGGTCTTATCCATACTCCATGATGGATCAGCTAGTGGACATTATGGTGGAGACACCACTACTCACAAAATCCTCAGAGTTGGATACTACTAACCCACTTTATTCAAGGACTCTCACACATATGCAAGGAATGTCAACAATGACAAATGCCAGCTGAGAGAGAAAAAAAAGATCCCTTCCCCCTATAGCCTATGGTCATCGAACGCCCCTTTCAACATTGGTGGCTAGACATGATTGGGGAAATCAATCCCAACTCTTCCCAAATGAAAAAATACATCTTGACAACTACCGACTATTTCACCAGATGGAGCGAAGCAATTCCCTTGAAGGCTATCAATGAAAATCAGGTGACTTCGCTCCTTGAATCCCATATCATCACCAGGTTTGGAATTCTTGACTCATTAGTCTTTGATAATGCCAAGTATTTATCTTCTCTTAAATTGACTGAAATCGCTCTGGATTGGAATATTAAGATTAAGTATTCAGAAAATCAATACCCACAAGGGAAAAGTTTGGTAGATTCAACTAATAAGAACCTTATTAAAATTATCAAGAAAAATGTCAATGCCCATCAAAGAAATTGGCACCTCTCTCTTCAGAACACCTTGTGAGATGACAGAGTGACTCCCAAGTCATTCATTGGTAACTCCCCTTTCTTCTTGGTCTATGGACATGAATCCAATGTGCCTACCCATACTTTCCTACCCACCTTGGAACTGGCCCAATATGCCCAAGACGAGGCTTGCCCATTAATGCAGGAGAGATTAAAGATGTTGTTAAAACTTGAAGAAGAAAGGGAAAAATCTAAGATGAACCTAACACACCATCAAGAACTAATCAAAAAATGGTTTGACAAATCAATTGTGGGTAAAAAATATTTTCCAGGAGGGATACCTTGTTCTCAAATGGGACAAAGATAATTAAATTAAGGGAAAACACATCAAATTCTGAAAACTATGGTTAGGACCCTATTTGATTCACCAGAAAATATGTCCTAGAACTTTCATACTTAAAACATTACAAGGAGATGAGGAGGAGATTCCTGTCAATGGCCAAATATTCAAAAAATACTTCTCCTAATCATCGATGGTGATGTATCCTTGTACATAGTAATGTTTGATATATTTGCTTCTTTTCATTTTCTATTGTTTTTCATTCTAATCGTCCTTCTCTTCTCTCTCAGTTCTCTTTTTTCCATCCCTTTGCTTAAATTTTTATTTTCTTTTTACACCTTTCATTTTATAATAACTTACTATTCATTGCTCTGGATCATCCTTTTCTTTCGCAATAGGGATGCAAGAGTGTCGGACCCATGTCAGTTCCTTGTTTTGTGAGTGCCTTTCCATATTGAAGTGGTCAAGCTTTCCTGAGATCAATGTTTATGTTGATGAATGATGTTATTACTGAAAAGAATAAATTGTTCATTTGTTCCAAAAGAAAACTTCTAACTTGTAAATTCAATACCTTTTGATGGCTTCCATTAGTTATCCTCACTTATGTGACCACTCTCATGACATGCATGTGTTCATCTCAAGATTTTTGAAATTTCCTGAATTCAATGTCTTCCACATAACTCTAGTGACTCTTCCCTTGATATTCCTAATTCTAAAACGCATTGGTGATCCATGTTTATGGACCCACGAGAATAAACTATTGACTGAGAATAGTAAATCAAAGTGACTCTCATATCACCCTGCTTCCTACTTACCTTCACCTATGTTGCAAAAGAAATACATAAATCTTATCTCTAAAAGGTGAATGTAGAAAATAATAATCATAAGGAAGTTGAAAACACTACTAAAAGTGTGGGAAGTATAAGTAAACTCATCAAGGCTATGGATTCTCACTGACAGTAGGGCCATGCTTTTATGATACCAAGGCATCTTCATTGGGGCTATGGACGCATGCTGGAAGTGAAGCAATGTCGGGAAAGAGAGATGAGGAAAAAACTTCAGTATATAAAATTTGATAAGCATTCCTCTATGGTGTTACTATCAATGTTTCACTGTTGATGTATGAATTAAATGCCCATTAACACTCACTCGAGTTAACACATTATGTTTATTAGGTTGATACTCATTTCAAAGTGGTAATACATGACCAACTAATAATCAATCATGGCGAGCTGAATCCCAAAATACCAAGGGGCTCGATTTACTTCCAATCAGTTGCACGACCTCAATCATCATCTCGACTAGTTGAAGTGTTGGTGACTGATACTAATCACCATATTGGTGAAGACCACTTCCCTGGTTATGAAGAAATATACAGGATATTCAATTCTGCAGATTTCCCCATAGATGATGAGAATTTGGGAGTTTACCGGAATATCCTAAGAAGCAACATCCATCTAGTAGCCACCTAGCCACCTCTTTTCCCATACAATGAGGCAACACAATGGTGCCTCAATTTTTTTTATATAACAACAACAACCATTGTGAGAAAACAAGGGAAGAGGGTAGTATCTCTAAGACTTGAAGACATCTGCTTGAGATATCATCTTCCCACTCCCACGTGCTCTCTAAATGAACTATTCTTAAAAGTATTTTCTAAAGAAAGCAAAGGACCAACGAAGTAAATGAAACACTAGTGGGTCGATGAAGATGAGACCCTCCAACAAGGCCAAAAATCGGTTCCCATTCATAGGCTCAAGATGCCCTACAAAATGTTGGTAGCCATGCTTTGCCGACTATATGGAGAAGAAAAAAGCACACATTTCAGGTTGATTGGCTGTCTTTGGCACACACCATCTTCAAGACAGGGAAATTATTCAATTGGGCAGACATCCTAGCTTTCAACATATGTCTACACATGAAGAATCTCTCAGGAATAAAGAAACCATATTTTTATATGTTGACCTACATGATTGATTACATTTTCTCCTATGTACAATTTGTTGACCTATGGTGGAACTGGGACCGAAACCAACCCCCCATCCATGTATACTAATCTTAGGTAAGGAGAATTAATTACTGAAAACACTTTTATGAAATATGCAATCTCTTCCTAGCCCCTTTTCACTCTATTTTGTTTGGTTTCAATTTCTTCCTAGCCCCTTTTCACTCTATTTTGTTTGGTTTCCCAAGACACATAATTTCCTTCGAAGCCGTTAATGGGATGAAAGGGGTAGCTGATTGGTTTCTCTATAAATATTATTCATATATAAGGGTGTATGGAACCACTAGAGCCCCACACCTTTTACCATACTTTTTCCCAGATCGTTTGTTGATCAGAGAGATTTCATACCAAACCATGGGGTCAAGGGTCACTGCCCTATTTCAAATCAAAAAAAATCTTGCCATTTTTCCCTATCCACATCGGAAGTTACACTATTTCCAATGGCCAACATGCAAGGAAGGAAGAGGAGGCCCTACAAGAGTTAATCCTATGCCTAGGAGAGCCCAAAGGCCATGAACCTCATGACCTTGCAATCATCCATGTCAAGTCTATTGGTATCACCCATTCCAACATCCATGTGGTTGATTTTGAAGATGACAAGTTTAAGGGAACCCTCTCTTATGATGAAGTCTTGCATCAATTACCCCATGTTGCCGCCAAGAAGAAACTTGAACATCAACAAGAAGATATCAAGAGGGTAACTCTAAACTAGTTCCAGATATTTATTTAGCAAGAGAAGGACACTGACATCATGAGAGAGAAGGAGAAAAACAGGAAGGAAGAAAATCTAGAACAAAAAATACTCCAAGATGAGCAGGATTATCAGAGAAGGTAAGCTGAGGAGGAAAAAAGAAGAAAAGAACATGATCGCATGGTGCAACAGGATGCACTCCAAAAGAGGAAAGAAAAAGAAGCCAAAGCCAAGAAATTGGCTGATGAGATAGAAGCCAAGAGGTTGGTTGATGAAGAAGAAGCCAAGAGGTTGGCTAATGAAGCAGAAGCCAAGATATTAGCTAATGAGGAAGAGGCAAAATGGGTAGCTAATGAAGTTGAATATAAGAAGAAGGTGGATGAGTTCTTGAAGAAGAAACACTTGCAGAATTTAATCCATACCCCTAGCACTCCATCAACACCCAATATGGACATTGTGAATGTTCCCCCTCAAGAATACACTCCCACAAGTACTATTCCAGGAGATTCCTCCTTCTCCTCCCAAGCCCTAAATTTCGAGGGATCTGTAGTAGCCATTGGAGACTACTATTTTGATAATAGGAAAATAATTATCTAGAAGAGATCGCCCAAGAGGAAAAGAGGAGAATAAATGAGGTCTAAATCATTTGCAGAGAGGGTAGTAGAATGGAAAGCAGGGCTTGATCCTGAAGAAAATGTGTTTCAAGAAACCTCTGCACTCAACGCTTTTGCAGGGATAAATGCCGCATCTATCCTTGAGGTAACCAATGCCCTCAACACTGCCAAAAATAGAGTCATTGAACTAGAGACAGAGTTTAGGGATGTGAAATACAAGCTCACCATAGATTTCTAAAAAGCCACAAAAGAAGTTGATAGTCTCACTATAGAAAATATGAATAGAGCTCTGCAAGATCAAAGAGACCAAATGAATGTATAATTTGAGAAAAGGATAAAAATCGAATGGGACACCCATAACAATGAGTTAGAAGCAGAAAAACAAAAACTCAAGAAACCCATATAAGAGACCAGGGCATCAACATGTATTGTAGAATCTATCAAGGCATGGGCATTAGTATTGAGTGAAGAACTCACGGCAGGAAAGAATGAACTCCTCAATCTACTAAATATCATATGGTTTGAGTGAGAGCAACAAATCAGGCTACAAAGCACATTGTTAGAAAATCAATAAAGGCATCAGGAAGCAAGCAAAGTCTTGGAGGAAATGCTTAGTTGGCAGAAAAAACTAAGATGCTAGATGCTCTTTGATGCTATCACGCTATCGGTATATCACAAGAGGGAAAAAATTAGATGCCATATTCCCTTTGATACTTGCAAACATCTCTTTAGTAGTGAACATATCACCCAAAAGGCAGCAGACAACACTTGCGCAAAGCTATGGAGTAGTTCAAACAATATCGCGGAAGAAGCAGGGATACAACCAATATATTCCATTGACAAAACAACATCTTCCAACACGAGAATGGATGAGGTGGAGGAACACAAGAAAACCATCCAGGCAAACATTCAGAATCTGTGTCAATTTGAGAGAGAAACAATTGAATAACACCTCTTGAGGCCCACCTGACTCACCCACAAAATGCAATTCTTTGTCAAGAATGCAACAGAGACGTTATACCAAGAAGTATCCTCCAAAATTTGCAACAAAGAATCAATCTTGGAAATATTACAATCAAACAAACTCAAAAGAATATTGAGAGATCATTCCCTCTGGAAATAATATCAAGATTAGTTACATGAATAGGGAATCTCATGATTACAAATTTCACAATTTCTTCCAGATGTTGCCTTCTTTAGTTATTGTAATCTTATTTTTGAATTCAGAATATGAAGAGTCTCTTTTTGTAAAACTTCCCTGATTTCATGATTGCAAAGATAACGATGTAAACAATCACTCCTCATTATAAAAGGGAGGATTGTCCATTAGAAAGTGCTTTTGGTTTTGGAATGTAGCAAGACATTATTTTTACTGCAAGTTAATTTGAACCTGAAGACATTTGTGTTGGAGATTATGGTGTCGATATGTATGAATGTGATTATTCTATTTATGCATGTCTATTATTGTAGTATGTGAATATTGGTTTACAAATTATTTTTGAATTAATGTTTTCATTATTCACAGTTACCATGATTTTCAGAGCAAGTACAATGACAATATGATGTCGTTAACTAATCAATTACTTTATTATAACTAGTCATGTTGTTGAACTTTCATTTTACATGTATTACGAATTTCTTCTATGCAAGTAATATGGATATTTCACTATATTCATCCTTGTTAGTTTGCTCCTGTTCAGGATAGGTTATCTTAGAATTAAATAGAGATTTCATATTATAATTGTAATAATTCATATTATCTTAGAATTAGCTAGCTAGAATTTTATTTTTTAATGCATCTCAGAACCTTTGGTTCTCAGATTCATATTTAGTGAGTATATTAGTTAGATCGGTAACCAGGCCAAAATCTAGTCGTACCAAACGAGAGTGGGTCTAATTGGGACCTGCCATCGGGCGTGTTCCTTCATCTTATTGAATGGGTCATTCTTGCCCTTCAACACTTTGCAAGATGAATAAATGGATATGTCTTCAAAGAACTTTAAATGATAACTTCAATAGAACTCAAAAATGATTTTGAAAGGAATTATATTTGAAATCACATGATTTAAATTCAAGTTTGATAAATCACTAATGTAATACCCCAAAACACTTATTTGCAGGAGAAATTTATAACATTATCCCAATATGACAAGTTCAATAGTGTTTGGAGCAAAAGAATTGAAACAACCTCAAAGTATTCCAATGAAAATCACATGAATTGAAATAAACCACATCTACTTTTTCCAGGTAGAGATTTCACTTCTTTGGACCTGAAATGTTACAAGATGACTAAAGATTTCAAAATAAAGAACTGCTCAGACCCAAATCTTCCTTTTTTTCGTACATTCATGGAAGATTTGATGGAAAGAAACATAAAATAAGAAGATGTAGAGAGAGAAGTTTTAGCAGGCCAGTCCACTGAATCTTGGAAAGATAGATCTTAATTCTTGAAAACTCTTAACCACTATAGAAACTTTTGACTTCCACCCTTTGATGGTGCCTTCTCTTACCCTTTTAAAATATGCTCTCATTTTTCTTGAAGTAGTTAGGGTTTGTCTTTCTAGAATTTTCCACATTCTTCCTTTTTAGAGTAAATACTTTAATTAATGTTTTATAGAAGTCTCATTAATGACTTTATTTCATTGAAATTTGTGCCTCCAAGTGGGGCGCAATTTATCCCTTTATAAAAGACTTTTAATAAAATTCCAAAACTTAAAGTTGACTGTCTTAAACAAGAGTGGACTATGTTTTAATTTTTTTGAACATGATAGTTCATTTCTTAGCCACAAAAACTAGTCTATAAGTAATATTCATCGTTCTGTATTTCCAGTGAGTTCTCCTGAGCGTGATTTGGAGTTTTGGATCTCAATTTATAGCCTCAGGAAGTTGAGGTTTTCAAGGAATTTACCAGCAAACCATGAAAACGAAGATGAATTTTCTTTCAATTTCTAGGAGAATTATGGCAAAATTCAGCCCTTGAAACCTATTCTATTGTCTCTCTCACCGAATTACCTTTCCAAAAGGTATGGCTCCCAAAACAGACACCCGGATCTTGACTTATGAACTTATGAAGATCATTGCTCAGCAGTCGCCCATCAAATTTGTGGATCAATCCTAGCCCTTCATCAAAATTAAACCTTTTAAAACAAGTTCCAATCCCAGATGCATTGTGGTCATGAGTTTTTGAGTTCTTATAATTAAAATTTTACTATAATCCTCATGTGGAATAAAGGATACTATAAATACTTTGGTGTAGCTATCGTGCCTTAGGAAATTTTCATGAATTAATAAAATTTTGATGGCCCAATCAATGCCCAGTCATAACCTAGTCAACGCCCATGTCATTGCCATGTGTCATTATGGGATTGGTCCATCTCACTTCCACATTTCATTTGGATTGGTCCATGTCACCGCCACATGTCATTTGGATTGGTCCATGTTACCACCACATGCCTAGTATGGTAGATCCATGAAAAGCGACAAGAAACTTAGGATAGGAAATAATAATAAAAAATTAAATGTCGGGTTTGTGGAATTACGGGAATGTGGAGGTAGGTTAGGGGGGGAAATGGTAAAAATGACTAAGTATGAAGTGAAAAATGGGAATGGAAAGTGAATTATGGGGTATGCAGACATGTGGACCTAGAAACTCAAGAAAAAGTTGACAGATGGTATATAGCCCCACATCTACATTTCAAGAAAATGACTAAGTATGAAAAAGGTGAAAAGTGTGTTGTGGAGGACACGGAAGGAAGAGGTGCAAAATTTATGTGGTGCAATTGCAGACTTGGGAATATTCCAACCCCGCATTACTAGTCCTTCATGACTCAAATTTGACTAAGTGTTGGAAGAGTAAAACATGGTAAGTGTTCAAGAGGTAAGTAGGAGGATTATGTGATTCATAGAGTTGCATGAAAATAAGAAAATGGAAATAAAATATGAAATCTGGGAAAATAAAAAATGGAAAACTAGAAAAAGGAAAATGTTAATGAATTACAAGAATGAACTAGAAAATGGAAATGAATTATGGGAAAATGGAAATGAATTATGAAAATGAACGTATAAATTGTGAAAATATGAAAAATGGAAAATGGAAAAAGGAGAAAGGAAAAAAAGGAAATAGGAAAAGTAAAAATGGAAAATGGAAAATAGAAAATTGAAATGGAAATGATAATATAAATGAATAAGTGGACATGGAAAATGAAGTGTTGTAATATCCCCAATAGGATTGGACTATGATATTAGTGGTTTGTTTTGAAAATTATGTATCTCTGGTTGATTAAATTTGTCAAACAAATGTCTTTAAGGTGTTATTATGCCACAACTTAGTTAATAATTTCCCAAATATAGATTGGCTAATAGTAGAAGGGTTTTTCGAAACCCTAACGAAAACTTGGCTCAAGGGGCACTCTTGATAAGAGATCAAACCATAATGAGGAAAGTTGAAGTGATACCTTTCCTTTATACCTATTCAAACCCCTTATAGATATTTCCTCTCTTTGAAAAAATCCACATGAAGATTAAATTCACTTTATAACCCTTTTTAAACCCCCTTTTAATACCAGAAAGTGATTAATTGGATTCTAAGGCATTCCTGGATGTAGGAAATCCCTTTCTTATCATCCCAACCTTTATATCTTTATGTCCCGGTTCCAACAAGATATTACACTCGTGTATCCCTTCAGATAATATGGTCCCAATAACATATTTAGTGTATTTAATTAAATTATGGCCAAGAATAACCAAAAATACAAAAATCATTCGAACACCACAAAACCAAGAGAGGACTATGCAAAAATGATCCTGATGATAAAAGATGACGAATAGACTATCTTGGGCCCTATATAACTCCACCAAATTTCTTGATCCCACTGTTAACCTCACTTTAATCCTCTAGCCAGGATGACATAAACTCACAAGGTCGCCTCTGACTGCAAAGGAGGGGAATCCGAGAATGGGGAAATTACAGTCCTCCCTTCCCAAATATTGCATGTCCTCAAGAAATGCCATGCCAACCTGTTGCTCCATCGACTGGGCCAAACTATAAATGATACCAGTGTCCCAAACCACCCTGGAAGATGTGAAGTATCCTCCACTCAATTCATGATTCAACAAGGTGTAGACATAAGAGGCCTCATGAATACTGTCGCTAAGTAGAGAAACTCGATACTGCAATAACTCGATCAACCCCTCAAATAACTATTATGCTAGGGAAACAATCTCATGAAAACAAGAATTGACTCTCGTCTATGTGTCAGCTGCTAAACTATCTTGTACTAAAATCCCAAGGTCATGTTGAGTGCTCAACACCATAATTTTTTTTATGAAATTTTGTCTCTTTTGGGTACCACTTGTTTTTTTTTTTTTTTTACTTCTGAATTAAGTCCACTATGGAAGGATGGATAATTTTGTTTTCATGTCTCTTCATCGATCAAATTGGATTTGTTTGAAGCTGTAAATGTGAAACCTTTGTGTCTAAAATAACTTGGCATTCTAACTAAGAATCTGCAACTAAAATTGTGACTAGCGCGCTTATGTTCGGCGTCGTAAAAACCCGAGCAAGTAAAATGAACACTTAGTAACAAACACTGCCAACCGCCAATCGATCATTGGCATCGGTAAAAGGTAGAGTAAATTTGCGCTAGTTGTTCACAAAGAAGATTCAAGAATTGGTCGATTTCCCATCGACGTCGATGAAATATGAGAGGGATAAACATTAACATGGGCCATGATGAACCCCTGATAGCCAATTACAAATGAGTTTTTTTGCGGTCGGTGAAATCTCAAAGGATAAATCATTGAAAATTTTTGCATTGACACATCATCGATCGTCGATCCCCAATGCACTTTCGGCATCAGTAAGTTTTGAGGGAGGGTAATTCGGGAACACTTGTTTAAACTTATCGTCGATTGTCGATCCTTGATACTTTTCGACATCAATATGGTAGGACGTGTTGTTTAAAATTCTTAGTTAATGAAATTCCTTGATTCTAAATAACACAGTTAAATGAGGACGCCAATATCAAACACCACGTCTCTTTGTCGCATAGGAATTTTATACGACCTAGTTTCATCCCGAGTCACGTTAGGTTTCCCTGTGTCCTAGTAACACTTCCAAGTCATATTTTCCACGTTAGCATTGTACATAAATATGGATCGACGTCAAAGTTTTTTCCAAGAGATATCAATGAACATTGTCTAAAAAAAACCCCGACTCTCGATCCACTCGTTAAATTAGCAAAATGATGGGATGTTTTCAGCACGAGATACAATCAGATTCTTCCATTTGATAGGCTAGTTAATGTTTCTCTCCACATACATTGCTACCCCATGCACCAACTGAACAACGTGAATTTGAAATTTCCGATGAACCATGTTATAGCCCATGCCTGCACCGCCAACCTACGATTGCATTTAATCTTGAACATAATGAAGATCTGGCAGTAGATTTTGTAGAACCGCACTCATACCCCAAATTTAATAACTAATGCGACAAGGTAAGTATTATCTCTGTTTAAATAACTAAGACAACTTCAAACACCTCCATTATGCACACAATTTTCCATTTCCAGAGAAGCCGAAGAAGCGAAGAGAGAGTCTCAAGATTTGCGTTTGATTTTCAGACTTTCAAAAAACCAGGTTAAGATAGCGTGAAGAAGAGGGAAAAATGCCTCCAAGAAATCCAATGACCAGGCGCTTGCCGAGGGAACCAAAATTAAAGGAGGTAGATATTAGTGAAGGTTCTTCTCCCAGCACTGTGAGGCAGTTGGAATATGCTCCCAAGGTGGAACCGGTCATTAAAACTTCGACAAATAAGGCATTTATTCAAACCCCCTCTTTTGGTGATACTGAAGAAACCACTAGATCAAATATAATGCTCCACATTGGGGAGATTTATTCAAGAGAATCAATTGGGAAGATTACCTAGATTTTATCCCACACACGACCTGAATGTAAGGGTGCTCGACGACTAGGTTTTCCTGAATATTCGACAGTCATGCTTGCATCTGGTAGCCTTTCGAACTCCAGTATTGCATTGCATCAAGACCTTGAGTTAGATAATTGATCACATAGACACACAAAAATTCTTGATCAACGATGAGAATGGAGGATGTGTGGGATTTTTTCGCCTGACAGAGGTCTAGAAGTACTACAAAATCAGGGACCTGGAGGAGTAGTTGAACACATACTTTGTGGTGAATTTCTATGAATTTCATGACACCATTTGGTTAATGGCTTCCTAGTGGAAGGAAGACAAGAAATTTATGAACCAGAGCAACCTCTAGTACGTGACAATGAACCTGATGGAGCCACATATCTACTTGATGGCTCTCATCTACCGATTATACAGAGAAAAGGACTATGCCAAGTTCTCGGAGGCATGGATTCCCCTGGCATACACTGTGGCAATTTTCAAGAGTATCTTCAACTGGGGAGAAATTATCTTCAATCAATTGAGCACTAGTATACTACAGGCCAAATCACCAAAGCAGGGAAAAGCACTCTCTTTTCACATGGCCTTGTATCTTCTAGATGTAATCTTTGCGAGGAATGTCTTCGTCGGTATGAATTTGATTTGGCACGTCGCAGAGATTCCTATACATGTCTACTTCAACATCCTATGGGAAAACAGGTACAATAAGTCTTATTCCCTTATTTGCAATGAATTCATTGCCCGGATTTATTTTATTATATTTAAAAAGTAATGCCCAAGGCTATCTGTAGAGGCCAAGAAAATGATTTCGAAAGTAGGCCATTGGTACCTAGATGAAAACAAAACCTATATCAGGGTTTTCAGGGCCACAGGAGCACCACATTTTCTCCCCACTCACGTCCCAGACTGGCTCTTTGTGGGAGAAATCTGTTACCAGACTATCATGTAGGGCTACAACACAACTTTGGTTAAGGATAAGAAACGAGCATTCATGCCCTACAGTTTCCATGTGGGGTTTTATATAGTGAAGGACACTGCTCAAGCTAAACAATAAGTTTTGAGTCAGCTGGAATACAGGTTCCCGAAAGGCCAGTTCTGTAAGCATGACCCTAAAGGCCTAGTCCTCCAACACGCTTCATAAGTCTCTTTCTACTGGCCATACGCGCATGACAAGTTTGAATATGAGATTTTTACAGAATGTGCTCAGGACTAGGAGGAGGTATTACAGAGAAAATCTAACCCGAACATGACCAGGTTCAAAGCTATGAGTATGGATGAGAAGGTAAAAACAATATAACAGTCAGCCCAAGAAGCTCTCATGGTGAGAGGAGAAATTAAAGAAGTAGAAACCACATAGGCACAAAGAAGGGGATTGTTGTTACTAGAAGGAGCCCAAAGAGTCATCGGCCAACTAGAGAATGATCCTCTACTAATAAAAATTATGAGGATCCATCAGACGACCCAATCACAATCAGAGAGGAGATAAATGGCTTAGAGTCAACACAACTAGAGGAAACCACCGTTCAAGAAAATCCCAGAGTTCCATCACCACAGGCCAGATCGTCGGTGACCATCCCAACCCAGTATGAGGTTCCAAGAATGCCAGGTAAAATGGGTGAGCCTAATCCCCTGTTTGATTTGGTAACCATCTATGATGATGAGGAGAGTTTGGAGGTCTCACTTATAACTTTGATACCAATTAGAGAGGATAAAGAACCAGGGGGAACATCTGCTCCAAGTCCCAATGCATTCAAACCAAACCCTCTACAGGGAAACCATGAGGTTGAAAGTGTCTTAGATACTAAGTTTCTATACCTATCGGGGATCCCAAAAGATAGCTCCAGGGATGATCTAGGTTCAGGTGGACAAAAAGAAGAAGTGCAATAGCCAGAGATCGACGCCTTGACAACCAATCACCAAGTAAGTACTGAACCTATCACTGACTCTTCAATTTTGGTCAATACCTCACCATCCGATGAACACCAAATGAAGTTTGAGCCATTAGAACATATGGAAGAAGTACAAGAACTGGTCCTGGAATAAATACATACAGAAGGAAGCTTGGGAAACACCTTCACCTAAGGAGAAAAACAAATCCCTGAGCCCATTGGTGAGTTCGTCAATATACAGTTGATCGCTTATGACAGGAAGAGAAAAGCTATCATGAGGAGGACCACCAAGAAGATAAGACTCACACTGGATAGTTTGATTCTCATCACCACGGAGGAGACGTTGCTCAGCATTGAACATGCAAAGACATCGGAGCTCATCGGCGTAGGGATGGCTATAACTGATGCCACATTGGATCGATCAAGGCAAGATGAAAAGAAACTGGTCACTGCACTAAAGGAGCTAGATCATCTATGCCATTTGGAAAAATATTACCAAGAATCAATGCAGACCACGGTGTTTCTGAAGAGTGAGTACCAAGATGCTTATGCAAAGTTCACAAGCGAAAGACATATTTTCACTACAGGTATAGCCGATTTCAAGGAAGATACCCTTATGGAACTGGAAACCTGGAAGGACATGGATAGATGGTATGAAAAATCATACCAAGCAGTGGAAAGAATTGACTACATCAACGTAGTGCAGAAGGGTCGAGACACAAAAGAGCATGGTATTTGAGTGCTAAGGGATAACAACATCTCCCAGATCGGGAAAGAAACTGAATACTGGGTAATTATGGCCCAGGAAACTCAGTGAGAGATACAAAAGAAGTGGTTCGAGTGTGAAAGAGGCTAGGAAAATATCAATTGGGAGATGAAAGACATTGGCCTCCCATAATTCGGCTCACCCGAATACTTTGTCGAATTGCATGACAAAGTCAAAATACATGCAGAACAAGACTCAGCATGGGAAGTGGAGATCGCACAGGTGGTGAGCATGGCACCAGGTCAAATACAACAGTTTATGGAACATTTGATCAAGGATCGTGTAGTTCTACAATGTTTGAGTGCAAAAATCATCAAATACAGAGAACGAGTAGTAGAAGTGAAATAAATCCTTTCAGCCCCGATGGATTAGCACAGATTCCCATAGGCTAAAAAATGCGAGGATCTCTTTGTCAAGTGGTCAGAATATGAGAAGAGTCATCCACTCTAGTCGAACCATGAGATGATTTCCAGAGAACAAAGAGATCAAGTGCTACGTGGCAATATTTTGTTTTACTTAACACAAACTTGTAGCAACTATTTTTAGTTAGTGATTCTTTATAAATAGGGGGATTGAAATTTTAGAAAGGGTTGATGGTTTAGGGAAAAGGACCCTCTTTTGAGAATTTTAAAGAACTATTTTTGAAAAACCTTAATTGAAAAATCATGTTTAGGACCAGAGACAAAATTCAGTTTTTTTTTTTATCAAAGGGGTTATGCGATTGGATTGAGGAGGAACTACTTCCAACTATTATTTCAATAATTGATGATGTAATGAGTAAGAGTTTTTGAATCTATTGATAATCTATCTGTTTCAATATTTTAGCAGTTCTTTTATTCGTAATGATGAAAATCAAATCATTGTGTTAATGTGTGATTGATGGTAGAGCTAAGGAAACTATTTTTCTTGCACTCATATTATTGCATGTGTATTTTATTTCGATAATTGTATCTCAGTCAATGTTGAAATACCAACAAATTAATGTATTATTACTAGACTTGTAATAGGTGTGAATATCTTTGTCTGCATGCTTGAGCACGAGGGTTATCCCAGGCTCATCCTTCTTCAATAGTTAAGAATCCTCTATATCAGTTGGTTTATACCAACACACCTCATTTTATCAAACTCATCTAATAAAAGAAAAGACAAGAAGAGAACGTTTAATCTGAAGGAGGAACTTTCACAGAAAGATATCATGTCAATCACTAGGTAAAGCCCATCAATAAATTATCTCAATCGAAAGATATGGAGAACCATTCCACCACCAAATGTTGCAGAGTCTAATTGGGCCTCTAAGGTGGGTTTGGTTTGTATTGTTGAGTTAAAGGGATCTCAGACCCCTCAACAAAATTGGTGCTAGAAGGAGGGCTTGAATATATGAATGGAAAACAATATTTCTGATATAATATTTCCCATACCCTACAGATTCAAAATAGCCCACATGCATGGCTAGTCATTCTCAAGACAACCCACATACAGAGATTAGTCCCGAAATGAGTAACGCACCCCAACAAGAGGAAGAACACCTATTCCATGAGATACCTTATTCTCTTCCCCATGAGGAGTTGAACCAATTCAGAATAATCGCAAGAGCTTACACTCAAAAAATTGGATCATTACCCTTAGCCCTGTTACTTCCTCATAGGAAACAAGTAACCAGACCAGTGATCGATACCTCCGACTAGATTTTTTTTCACACAATAGAAGACCTAATATATTTTTCCCTCAATGAGATCGAACAACTCCTTAATATGATCCTTGAAACACCAGCTGGTAACTACTCTGAGCCAGAGGATTTCAAATCTGATGAGGAAAGGTTTAACTCGGATCACTCAGTTTCAAAATTAGACAACATGGAGGATAATAGCAATAATAATGAAGAAAGGGGGAATCCACCTCCAAATAATCAACCTCGGTTGGCTAGAGATGCTCTGGAAATCCCAGGATGGGTGCATAACCTTCGTCGACATCCAGAAAAACTACTTCCCAAATTCGACCTTGAAACCTTCGGATTGCCTAAAGACCATATTAAAAAGTTCATACTAGCTATAATACTGATGAACGTACAACATGAGGACATAGTATGTAGGATTTTTCCCTATACCTTTGAGAATTCAACCTCAACTTGGTATTTTAACCTACTTTTGGGGTCCATAACTAGTTGCACGAAGTTTCAAAAAGATTTCTTAGACAAATTTGTAGAAGAAACCACCACAGGAGCTTTAATGGCTGAACTCTTCGCTGCCACGATGAGTTCAAAAGAGAAGGTTAAAGAATTCAATCAACGGTTTACCACTATCCTGAGAAAATTTCAACCCGAAGCTAAACCTATGCAGGTGTTGCAAATTTAGGTATATGCTAATGCTCTCCTTACTTCCATTTCCATGTTTGTGAAAAGGGCTACCAAACATACCCTAGCTGAAAATTTCAAGGAAGCCAAAATTGTTGGTTGTGGAGCCTGATTATCTTCCTGATTCAGAGGTCTTTGCTTTCAGCCATGTCTATACCCCATGAAGTATTTACACCCCATATGTATGTACACTCTTCCACGCGGGGGAGTGCAGAGGGGGGGTACCCCCTTTGTGGGGTCCGGGGGGTCCATCCCCCCGGCTGGGGGGTCTGGGGGCAAGCGGGTCCCCAGCGAGGGTTCGGGGGCGAAGCCCCCGAAGCAAAAATTGCCTTGTAAAAGTATATGTAATTTCATTGTAAATCTGGACCGTTCATTATAAGGTCGCAGATCTAACGGTAGAGATTATGTTAGGGTTTTTCCCCTAGAAGGCAACCCTCTTTTATGAGGGAAATGTATTGTGGCTATGTACGAGGGTGAATATTGTATTCTGAGAGAGGAGACTGTGAGAGAAAGAAGAAGAAGTTACAACGGGTTTTGCTGTAGGTTTTATCCCTTCATTTTGCTGGATAATAATAAAGGAAGGACCTGGCAATTTCTCTGGTGGACGTAGCCCACACTGGGTGAACCACATAAATCTGTCTCTCTCTTGTATTGTGTGTCTTCTGTGTTTTTGTTTCTGCATTTGTTTTATTTTATTGCTCCGCGGTCCTGTTTTTCTAACAAAAATGATTGAATTCCAAATGAAGGTATGCAAAGAGGTCCAAGTCTCACTAGTTAAGAAGGAAGTTCAACCTCCACCTAGAAGAGGACTTTTGTTGACTAGACCCCCGGGAAAACAAATAGAACAAGGTCTTGAAAAGGGAAGTAAGGACATAGAGGACCTACAACGGATGATAAATAAACTTTCAAATGAAATCGTAGACATGAAAATAAGTGTTGGGGAAGGAAACCAAGGTCAAAGGCTTTATAAACACTTTTTTAAGACAAATCCACCTTTCAAAGCGATTGAACCTCCCCCAGCCAACTTAAACATCGACCTGGGTAATGTAGCATCTGACTCTTTTTGTATGTATCATCAAGAGAAACATTCTGAAAGAGACTCTCCCAAATGGGTGCACACTATGAATTTAATGGACAATTGGTTCCTAGACAAAGTTTCTCTTACTGAACAGACAAGTGGCTCAGCGGTGAACATCACCGATCAGGAAGAAGTTGAGCCACCGAAAGAAACATCCATGCTTTTATGGGATCTTGAATTTTCGATGCTTCTTGATGATGTACTTGAAGTTCAGGAACCACCCGCTGATGTTTTGGTAGTGAAAACGCAAAGTAAGGGTCAACCGATCTCAAATGACCTTATCACTGTCCAATCTTTGAGAGGAAAACAAACAGTCGATCACTCAAAAGAACATTTTTTTCCCCAAAGAAATCCTACAAACACACATACACAGGAGTCACCCAAGCTGGACTACAACATAGTATAAGACTTAAAGAAGTTGAAGGCTAATGTGTCGTTCATGGACATGTGTAGAATTCCCCAGCAAAAGGACTTTCTGTTACAGGATTCAAGGTCAATAGAATCCCCTATAACAAGCACTAACCTAGGTGAGGTCCCATATCCCACAGATCTAAAGAAAAAACCAAATGTGAATGCTTACTCCGTAGACAAAAGAGGAAATTTTTTTGTCCCACCTTTCCTTTTAACATTTGAAGTCTTCAACAAAAACCTCCATAATTGTTTAGTCGATTCAGGGGCATCCTCCAATGTCATGCCATTATCAATCTGCAAGAAACCAAATGTAGTTCTGCTCAAAAGTGATAAACACATTATACAACTAGACATAAATCATGTAAAATTTAATGGGGAACTTAAGGATGTCATGATTAGAATGGCTACACACCCAAAATTTGTTTAAGTGATTGACATCATTGTAGTAGATATACCAAAAGCTTATGGACTACTACTTAGTTGATATTGATCTGAGAAATTGAATGGATACTTTAGCACAGACTGGGCTCACCTCTAGTTTCCACTAAAGGGTCATACCAACATGATTAGGATTGATAGGGAAAGGTACCTCAAACATACTGTCACCGATTTAGAATATTTCAACGAACCCTTGTCGACAAATTTCCCTGTGCTAGGAAACTAGGCATGAAGAAGTTGATAAATTTCACTCACAAGTTTGGATGTTATACTTTGATGGGTCTAAATCACAGGAAGGTTCGAGAGACGGATGTATCCTCATTGACCCAAAGGGGAAATAAAATTTCCTATCCTGCAGACTAGAATTTCAATGCACTAATAACACTGTTGAGTATGAAGCTCTAGTTCGGGGAATGAACAAATACATAGACTTAAACATTAAATAACTAAAGGTTTTTGGGGACTCTGAAATTATCGTCATGAAAGTAAATAATACTATACATTACAACTCACCCCACTTGAGGAATTACCAACAAGAGGTGCATAGGCTAATAGAAAATTTTGAGGCCTTTAATATTATTGCAGTTCCTAGGACAAAGAATACTCTTGTTGATTCCCTAGCTACTGTAGGTTCAAGGTTATCCCCTTTAGAAGACTATGAAGCCTCTAGGTTCACTGTGGAACTACTCTAAAAACCATCAGTACCCAAAAAAATTTCTAATTGGAATGTTTTTGAAGGAGATGAACAGATTGTATATTTTCTAACCAATCAATAAAATTTTAAATATTTCACTATTGATGATGAAGTATTCCAAGAGAAATTGGTAGAAACTGATTTCCATGAACAAAAGGGAGGAACAGATCACTCTGATAACAAACCAAAGTTTCACACGATATTGAAAGGGGTAGCCAATTTGGAGAACCTTTTTGATCTAAGGGAAATATTTAAAGGGTCAAGGAACACAAAGACATGGAGTTCATGTCCCATATACAAGACTAAGAAAAATATAGGAACCCTAGAAAACCATAAGAATATAAATCTAGGAAAAATAGTGTCTAAAGAAGACAAGAAATCTTATCTAAAACTTTTTAGAGAATATTAAGATGTCTTTGCATGGTCCTACTGAGAATTGAAAACTTATGACACTCGCATTATTCAACACATAATACCATTAAAGTCCGGAGTAAAACCCTTCCCTCAGGAAGTATAATATATCTTTGGAACCCCTCATGTATCAAGAGTTAAAGAAATTACTAGATACTAATATTATATTTTAGGTTAGACACTCTGCCTGGGTAGCAAATTTGGTTCCTATAAGGAAAACGTCTGGTGAGATCTGCCTGTGTGTAGATTTCAGAAACCTTAACAGAGAATTAGAAAAGGATAACTACCCAGTCCCACCCATGGAAAAACTCTTGCAGACAGTGTCTGGTTCTGAAATTTTCTCCCTTCTAGATGGTTTTTTAGGTTACAACCATGTTCTAGTTTCATAAGAAGAGCGATTGAAAAATAACTTATGAACCAAGTGGGGAACTTTTGCTTATAAACACATGCCCTTTGGGTTGATTAATGCAGGATAAACCTTCCAAAGGGCCATGGATGTAGATTTTCAGGGATTGATTAACAAATGTGTAGTAGTATACTTGGACGACGTGACTATGTATTCAAAGAATAGAAAAGACCACATCCAACATATGACCCAGATTTTTGAAAGGTGTAGTAAATATGGAATATCTTTAAAACCTAAGAAAAATATCTTTGGTGTCGAGGAAGGGAAATTAATAGGTCATATTATATCTCAAGTAGGAATTCGCATAGATCTTGAATGAATAAAGGAAATAGCTCAACTTCCCTTACCCCACAACAAAAATGTTATGCAATCATTCTTTGGCAAAATTAATTTTGTGAGGAAGTTCACGCACAATTTCGCTGAAACTGTAAAACCCTTACACAAAATGATTTGCAAGGATGTTGATTTTAAGTGGGATGATGAGCGAAAAGATGCTTTCAACAATATCAAGACTGCAATATATCAATCTCTGGTGTTGCGAAGTCCCGACTTTAGTAAATATTTTTTCCTCTATACATTCTTCTGCGACAAATCCTTAGTTGTAGGTTTGACCCAGAAGGATGATGATAACAATGAGGAATTGGTATCATTTATTATCACTAACCTCAAATGAGCCAAATTGAAATACACTGCTATAAACAAACAAGCTTATGCGGTGTACAAAGCAGTAAAACATTTTAGATCTTACATCCTAAAAAATCACACCAAAGTCATCGTGCCTCATCCCACAGTCTAATCCGTATTCACTCAACAGGAGATGGGGGAGAGAAGAGGAAATTGGATGGAAGTTGTCTAAGAATTTGATCTAGATATAAAACCTGCCAAATTAATGAAGGGGCAAGGATTGTGTAAACTGGTTGTAGAAGCCCAACACCGAATAAATGAAGACCCCGAGTGGGAGAATGAATTAGTATTATGGTGTAGTGAAGCTTTATACATTCCCCCAGGGCAAGATTCTTGGTATGGAAAACTAATTTACCTCCTACATCATGGGACTTACCCAGAAAACCTAAACTCTGAGGAAATGAGAGTTCTCAGGCTAAAATCTGCACAATATTGCCTCATAAATTCAATACTTTTTCATGTAAATTATGATGGAGTACTCTTGAGATGTCTCGAATGTGAATATGAAGAAAAGGATCTGAGGGAGCTCCATGATGGTCCTACAGGTGGACATTTTGCATGGAATACCACAACTCACAAAATATTAAGAGTCGACTATTACTGACCTACTCTATTTAGGGATGCTCATAAATACGCTAGGAACTGTAAAACTTGTCAAATGAGTGCGGTGAGAGAAAAGAGAGCAGTTGTCCCACTCTAACCAGTGACCATATCCAAACCATTTGAGCAATGGGGGTTAGACATCATAGGGTAGATTACCTCGAGTTCTTTAAAACAACATAAATACATACTGATTGCTACGAACTATTTTATGAAATGGGCAGAGGCCATCCCTCTGAATGACGTGAATGAAAAGGTTGTAATCCAATTCATAGAACAACAACTGATCACGAGGTTTGGGATGCCCTTCATTATTGTCTTTGATAATGTTGCTTATTTTTATTCTACTCTATTAACAAATTTATTTCTAGACAAAGGAATCATAATAAGATACTCTGCAAACTACTATCCACAAGGGAACGGGGTGGCAGAATCAACTAATAAGAACCTAGTGAGGATCTTGAAGAAAAAAGTTGCAGACAATCAGAGGAATTGGCATAGCTCACTTCATAATGCATTATGGGCAGATAGAGTAACACCCAATGAAGCTATAGGGAACTCCTCATACTTTCTGGTATACGAACAAGAAGTCATTCTCCCTGTTGGCCCTTGACCAAGTTTTGAGGCTTCTTGGTCATGTTTGACCTATTTTTGTGACTTCGATAGGCTGTCGAAGGTGGAGCACAAGACGAAGTAGAGATTGCAGGATCTCGACCCCTCTTTAGGGATTTTTGGGTTTTGGGCTTATGTAACGGGTATGGGAATGTCGACCCATGGGTTTACCCATGCTTAGGCCCACTTTTGTAATGTATAAATAAGTATCTAGGCGATGTAAAAAAAGGGAAAGGGTGCTAAGTGCTAAAGATCGATCTATGTGATTGAAGAGAAGTAAAGTGTGCTAAGTGCTAAGTACATGCTTTTTGCATTTTATGTAAGACTTGCAAGGCTAAGTGCAAGAGACTGTAAGAGATTGAGAGGAGGCTTTGTGATGTAACCTAACTTGGGGAAGGAGGATCTAGCGAAGTGTGCGCAGATCTCCTGTCTTATGCATAGTAGGGTTTTTGCAGCTTTGTGCATGTAACTAATTAACAGAAGATAATAGAAGAGAAGAAGAGTTGGTGGACGTAGCCCCAGGGTGGGGGTGAACCACGTACATGTTGTGTTGCCCTGCTTTGTGCGATGTATTGATGTGTTTACCTTCTTAGTGCTATGATATAGATGAATGATAGATAGATATGATGTTGTTTTATGCCTAATAATGTGAATGAATGCTAGATTTGACCTATGTGAACATGCTTGGTGCTTGAATCTGCTAGATATGATCTGTTTCTTTATGCTAAGTTCTACTAGATGATGGATTTGGTTGAATACTGTGATGCTCTGTAATTAGGGTTTGTCTACGTTGTGAACTAAGGTTAAGTACTGATGAATAATGATTGCTAAGTGCTCTGTTAATGTGTTATAATCACAGATCTGTGTCCCAGCTAAGGTTGCAGACATTCGAGTCCTACAACCACCCTTGCCTCTACCTCGGGTGAGACTTCATCTACTTCACAGGTGTTACAGAAAGGGTCGGTAGTTAGGGTTTTGTTGGTACATTGTTGTAGCATTGAACATTGGGTCTGCCCCTATGACAACACTCCCAAATGGGTTATATCTTCCATTACTTCATCTTTCTCAGGGTTCAAGAGGAAAAATATCATCATTTATTCAACAAAGAATCAATACCCTCCTAATGTTGGAAGAGGAAAGGGAGAAATAAAAATTGAAGTTTGTCGCTCATCAATAGATAGTTAAAAGATGGTTTGATAAGCATAAGGCCAAAGAGAAGAATTTTGAAGTAAGATACTTAGTCCTGAAATGGGATAGAGCAAACGAACCTAATGGAAAACATTCGAAGTTTCAGAATCTATGGCTCAGACCTTTTCAGGTATCCGAGAAAATTAGGGCAGACACGTATCAATTGAAAAATCTGAGGGGGGACCCGACGCCCTCTCGGTGAATGGCCAAGCCCTAAAAAAATATTTTTGTTAATATATATACATATATGTGTGTGTGTGTGTGTGTGTGTGTTTTCATGTTATATTCTGATTAGGATAAATGTGTAGGTGTAGGGTAGACTGATTGCAGAGTCTTTTTATTCCTGTCTTTTCTTTTTGTTTGGTATTTTCTTGTAATAAAGTCGTGTTACGCAAAACATTGGTTGACCCAAGTAAATATGGTGTAGAAAACTCTGCTCCTAACTCGTGCTTACGTGCAACATAAGAAATGCTGGGAAATTGCAATTTTCTTCAAGGAGATCAATATCTGGTATTTGTAAACAAACAACCTTAGTAAGTGATGAAGTGTCCGCCTGGTGGTCTGGTAAAGCCCAAAGGAAAATATGGAAAGTTGTAAAGGACCACATGTACCTCTAGACAGAGCTAGGAGGAATTTCACATGAATCATTTCATCTTGTAGATAACAGACGTCCTCCTCTCCAACTCGCTCAGCGTATTCCTGCCATGAATAAATCAGTTATATTAAATGAGTGAAAATTAGGAGAGGGTATGCAGATAACTCCACCAGGGCTATGGACACTCACTGGCAGTGGAGTAAGGTCTGTGATGTTGGGGTGACTCCACCAGGGCTATGGACGCTTTCTAGCAGCGAAGAAACACCGTAGTGAGTGAATAATGATAACTAAAACGACCTCAATCCATTGAATGCGTTACCCGACTCTTGTAAAAATGGGGCGTGGAACTTGGTCAAGAGGAACGAAGGTGGGATAAGGGTTAAACTCTATAGGCAGACCCAGATTCACGAACCGGGGAAATTGTATGCACATGGATGGGAAATACTTTAATAAAAGTGAAGCTAGTTAGTTTCTCAACCAACTTCTACATGAGCTAAGCCCAAAGGAAGGAACAAAGATTCTACTTTTGTTGAAGAGGATAAGTCAACTAAGAGGGGGGGGGGGTGAATCAGTTGTATAAAATTTCTTTCATTTTATAAGAAGATTACTTATTAATCAATAAATCATGCCTTTAACATTTAACTTGCAGTAATACATTTAACCAATAAATATACAATCACTTAAATGAAATAGTGACACGGTGATTTTTCATGAGGAAACCTAAAAGGGAAAAAACCTCTTCTTCTTATGAATGAAAGGCAAGCTCCAACTTCTCTTTACATTCTTATTTTATCTGAGCTACAACCTAGATGAGGCTGCTACCTCTGTTTCTTCATCACCTACTAAATGGAAGCTACAACTCCCAGATGTACAATCACCAACTTGTACAGGAGACTTTTACAGTCTCCCCTTTCTCTTCGCTACCACCCTATACTCCTTCTCTGTCACTAAGAACCTTTCAAAGGAAATCAGAACTGTTGCACCTGTGTATATTTCAAGCTACTTTCCTGAAATTCTTTGCATAAATACTTTGGACATGTATCATTTTCAATCAATTGATCTGCAGGTCTCTTTCTTCATATTTCTCTACTCTTCATTAATTATCTGTTTTCATTGTCTCTGTATGTCAATAATTCTATTTATTTCAATTTCAGAGATAAAACTAATTTCCTCCTTTCTATTCAAGAGCAACTACAAATGCCTAAACCATATTTGCCCATATACCTTTACAATTTCATTCCTGCACATTCAAATCGTACACCAAAACCCTCAAGCATCGAAGATTCAGTTACAATAACTGAACAACTACCTTACAGAAATTATTATTGGTCAAGGCATCAAGAAGAACAATATCCACACGATTAGTTTAAATATTTAACCGCACCGTTCAATGATCATACATTTGTTTTGACTCAGTATAGAATAACCCTCAGGCGCTTTGGCAAGACACTTGTGTTTAAACCATATGCCTATTGGCTATGACCACGAGCAATCTCTAAATTCCTGAATCTCTCAACTTGCAATCTCTGAATTCCCGAATTCCGAAGGAACTCTCAGCAAACCACCGTGCAACTTCAAGTTTGACATTAACTTGTAATTTTTGAATTCCCGAATTCTGAAGAAACTCTTAGCAAACCACCGTGCAGCTTCAAGTTGGACATTAATGACAAAACCTATGCAAAAACCTATGCAAATTGACCAACAAACTCCCCCTTTGGCATTGATGGCAAACTTTAAATCTCTTCTCCCCCTTTTGACATCTATGGAAAAGGAATCAACCATACTCCCCCTGAGCAAAGAAAAACCACTTGCAAAGATGTATCATTTCAGTAGCAATTCCCCCTATCAATAATAGTCAATAAAACTGTGCAGTCTGATTTTATAATGAAGCCTTTGCAATCTTTGAGAATGAAATGAAATTACAGAGGGTAAACCCCCAACTAATCCTTGAGACTTTCAAATTGAATTTTAGGTAAATTTGTAGTAAATACATCTTCAATTTGATCCTTTGTGCCAACATATTCCATTTTAATGACTTTAGACATAACCTTCTCTCTTAGAAAATCAAATTTAATGGGAATGTGCTTTGTTTTTGAATGCATAACAGGATTTTTAGAAATACTAATTGCACTGGTATTATCACAGAAGATAGTTATAGGTTCATCATAATGAATATGTATATCTTCCAGCATCTGTTTCATCCATAGAACCTGAGTGCAACAAGTTGCAGTTGCTATGTATTCTGCTTCAGCAGTAGATAGAGACACTGCTAATTGTTTTTTACTTGACCAACTTACAAGACATCCTCCAAGAAAAAATGTTGCTCCACTAGTACTCTTCCTGTCATCAACACAACATGCCCAATCAACATCCGTGAAAGCATACAAATCAAGTTGATTACTTGTAGGATACCACAAACCATACTCTATTGTCCCCTTAAGATATCTAAAAATTCTTTTTACTACAAGTAGATGAGAAGTTTTTGGTGAAGCCTGAAACCTGCCAACTTGACAAACTGCATGCATAATATCAGGTCTTGTAGTTGTAGCATAAAGAAGACTACCAATCATAGATTTGTATACTGTCTGATCAACATCTTTAGTATCATCAAACTTACTTAATTTATAGCCAGTAACCATGGGAGTGCCAACTGGTTTATAATCTTCCATCTGAAATTTCTTAAGCATTTCATTGATATATTTGGTTTCAGAAATGGAAATACCTTTATTAGATTGAGTAATTCGCAAGCCTAAGAAAAACTTCATTTCTCCTAGAATGGACATCTCAAACTCTTTCTGCATACTTTCAACAAACTGTTTTCTGAGCCTATTATCATCACTACCAAAAATGATATCATCTACATATATCTCAACAATGATTAGGCTAGCATTTTCTTCTTTAATATATAGATTACTATTAGTGTTACCTTTTCTGAATCCTTGCTGCCTCAAGTAATTGTCAAGTCTGGAATACCAAGCCCTTGGTGCTTGCTTTAGCCCATACAATGCCTTTTTCAAACTGTAAACATATTTTTCTTCTTCGTGTACCTGAAAACCATTTGGTTGTTCCATATATACTTATTACTTTAAATCACCATTCAAAAATGCAGACTTTACATCCATTTGGTAAACTTCAATGTGTTTAGAACTGGCATAAGCTAGAATCAGTCTAATGGATTCCATTCTTGCAACAGGAGCAATAGTTTCTCCATAATCTATTCCTTCTACCTGTGCATACCCTTTACAAACCAATCTATCCTTGTTTCTAGTTATTTTACCTGCTTCATCCATCTTATTTTTGAAAACCCATTTAGCCGCTATGACATTCTTGTTCAAAGGTCTAGGAACCAATTCTCGTGTCTTATTCTTTTCTATTTGGCTGAGTTCTTGATTCATTGCTTTCATCCAATATTCATCTTTAATTGCTTCTTCAATAATTTTGGGTTCAATCGGAGAAAGTAAAGATATTTGTCCATGAGTTGAGGTGGATTCTTGCCTTCTGCTTCTTGTTCCAACACCTGCATTTAAGTCACCAATTATTTGTTCTTCAGGGTGATTTTTCTGTATTCTCTTGCTTGGAGTCTTTGATGGAGTTGTGCCTTGTATCAAAGTAGGAATTAATTTTTCACTATCAACGGCCTTAGTTTCTTATGTTTCACTTACCTCATCATTCATTTTATGCTTGTCATCTATCTCATATATTTGATGATTTTTTTGTTTAGATTTGGACTTCAAAAATGAGGACTCATCAAATTTCACATCTATGGATTCAACTATTTTGTTCAATCTGAAGTTGTAACATTTATAATCTTTCCTTGAACAGGAATACCCAACTAAAATACCTTCATCTGTTCTAGAATCCAACTTTCCCAAATGCTTGTCAATTCTTTTGATATAACATTCACTGCCAAAAGTTCTGAAATGTTTAACACTAGCTGGCCTGCCTTTCCATAACTGATAGGGTGTATTAAAATGATTATTTCTCAGAAAGCCTCTATTCAAAATGTGAACAACAGTATGAACATCTTCAGGCCACAATATATTACTTAGTTTAGATTCACTGAGCATAGTTCTAGCCATCTCCATAACAATCCTATTTTTTCTTTCAACCACTCCATTTTGTTGAGGTGTTTCAGTAACAGAAAAAATGTCTTCTTATCCCATTTTCATCACAGTACTTGTTGAATTCTTTAGACACAAATTCTCCTCCATTATCTGATCTTAAACATTTGATTTTCATTTCACATTCATTTTCAGTTGATTCCTTAAAGGTTTGAAAACAACTAAAAGTTTCAGATTCCTTTTTCAATAAAAACATCCATGTCATTCTAGTAAAACTCATCCACAAATAGTAGAAAATATGTTTCTCCTTTTAATCATGTTGTTCTCATAGGTTCATAGACATTGGCATGTACTATTTCCAATGGTTTAGTTGTTGAATGTTCTTTGGTTTTGAATTTAACTCTAGTTTGCTTACCATGTTGACATTGCTCGCAGACAGAACTTGAAAGATTCTTTATGACAAGTAAATCTCTTATTGCTTCCTTTTTATTCAACTGAATCAGATTTTCAAAGTTAATGTGTCCAAGTCTTTTCTGCCACAACCAACTTTCATCTTCACTCCCAAGATAACATTTTTCTTTTTCTTCATCTAGTATGTAAATGTTGCTTGAAGTTCTTGTGGCTGTTCCAACTAGTTTATTTGATTTTATATCCCTGATTTGACATCCTTTTGAATAAAAAATCATAAAATGACCTTTATCACAAGTTTGACTTTGCTCCATTTCCTCAACCAATAAGACATTTTCAGCCATGATTTTCCTTTTGTTTAAACATACAGTTCCTCTTCCAACTATCCTAGCTGATTGATCATTTCCAAAGGTGATTGTACCTTCTTTTCCTTCATCTAGTTCAACAAAGATTTTTTTTCTACCTGTCATATGCTTTGAACATCCACTATCCACAACCCATTTTACTTTATGTTATTCTTGTAGAGCTATAGTGCATTTTTCAATATTAATATTTTCACTTTTCTTTTTCCAATATTTGGTTTTCAGATCTGTGTAAGTAGGTTCACTAAATTTCTAAAAACTCATAGGACAATTTCTTGACACATGCCCAAAGTTGTTACACTTATAACATTCAGTCTCATATCTTAAAGTGTCAAATCTGTTGTAAGAGTAGTTTATATTGTTTTGACTAATTTTACTATGTCCTCTTCCATATTCAAAATTAGACCTTTCATGACTGTTATGTGCATTTATCTTTCTTGAAAAACTATTGCAAAATGTAGCCTTATGTCCATACTTATAAAAAAAAGAAATAGTAGCCTTCAAACCTGTTTTGATGTCTACCAAAACTTCTTCTATGCATTGTTGAATCCTGATTCTCTTCTTGCCTTTCTGATTCCATCTTTTTGCTAGTAATTTTCTCACAATTATCCTCTATAACTGCTTTCTCAACACTTGAACTAGAACATCCATTAGTTACTGAAGATTTATAACCAATTCTAGTGTTATCATATGTTGATCTTTGACTATAGATAATTTGATCCAACACTTGAGAACTATGATTCATGTTATTTTCTTGTACTTTCTTTCTTAATAAAACTACTTCAAATTTTAAACTTTCATTTTGCTTTTTCTTTTCTGTAAGTATATTATTTAGAGCTTCTTCAGTCACTCTATCCTCTTCTATTTTGAGTTTTAAGTCAACTAACATGATCTCAGTGTTTTCAATTAAATTGTTTGACTTCTGTAATTCTTGATCTAAATTCTCAATTTCTCTTTTGAATTGTTTGCACTCTCTTCTTACTTTCTTTAGTTCAGACAAAGCACTTACAAGTTCAGCTTCCAGGTCAACTTCACCTTCTTATTCTTCAATAAGTTTATCATTCTGATTTTCCATGGCCATAAAAAGTTTTATATCTGAACTTTCATCACTTTCATCTATATCTGAGGACTCACTATTATTTTTTATCAATAGACTTTTCTTTTTATAAGAATTTCTTTGAAATGGCTTCTTATACATTTTTTTATGTTCTTTGTTTTTGATGTTACTTTCTTCTTCTCCATTAGAATGTTTGTTGAAAGAACACTTAGAGGCAAAATGCCCTATTCTACCAAAATTAAAGCACTTGAGAGGAAGTTTACCTTTGTACTTGCCAGTACCTCTTTTTAGATTTTTGACAAAGTTAGTTTCTTCCATGTCTTCTTCTGAATCCTCATGATTACTGGTTTCTATTTCAAACTTTTTCTTGTCCTTCTTTGCTGCCTTGAAAGTTGCTTCCTTATTTCAAGGATTCTCATTAGATATCCTCATCTCATATGTTGTTAGTATTCCTTGCAACTCATCCATTAGTAAAGTAGAAATATCAGTTCTTTCTTCTAAAGAAGATATTTTGAGATCAAATCTTGCAGGTAAAAATCTAAGCACTTTTTGCACAGTAATACAATTTCCAATTGTTTCTTCTAAACCTCTCATAGTATTGACCACTTCATCAATACGTAATAAATAGGTGGTTATATATTTAGATTCTTCCATCTTTAAACTTTCAAATTGAATTCTATATGATTGTAATTTAGAATTCTTTACCTTAGTATCTCCTTCCTATACCTTCTTCAGTTTGTCCCATAACTCTTTTGCTGACTCACAATGCATTACCTTAACAAATTCTGAACCTGCCAATCCTCCAAGTATTGCATACATAGCTTTGGAATTACTCTCATAGAGTTTCTTCCTTGCAACATCTGTTGGAATTGTTGTTGGAGCCTTATATTCATTCAACATAGCTTGCCAAACATCTACTCCTTGAGACTGCAAAAAAAACTTCATCCTGATACTCCAAAAAGCATAATTATGTCCATCAAATAGAGGCAATCTATGTTTAGTAAAATCAGATTTCTTATCCATTATGATTGATAAAAAATTCCAGTGGTTAAACTGAGTTCTTGAAGTAACCTTGCTCTGATACCAAATATTGAACAGGATAAGTCAAATGAGAGGGGGGTGGGTGGGTGAATCAGCTGTATAAAATTTCTTTCATTTTATAAGTGCATTACTTATTAACCAATAAATCATGCCTTTAACATTTAACTTGCAGTAATACATTTAACCAATAAATATACAATCACATAAATGAAACAGTGACACAGTGATTTTTCATGAGGAAACCCAAAAGGGAAAAAAACCTCTTCTTCTTATGAATGAAAG
>ML781014.1:141570-166340 GCA_009831015.1 Picea engelmannii | reverse complement strand
AGATCAAAGAATTGCTCCATCTGAAGTATCCATGTGATTGGGTCCTTGCCATCAAACTTCCTCATATGAATCTTAGGAATGTGGTTGGTCTTCAAACCAAAGTTGGAGTTTCTCCATTCTTGATTCACCTTCCTTGTGTCCTCGTCATTAATTTCATGGGATGCATTTTCACTTTCAGGTGTCTTCTCTATTATGAAATTTTTCAATACTTCCATGATCTCCCCTTTTAAACCCTCCATCATCTCTTGTACCATTTATGTCCCTACACATTTCTTCACCTTCATCAAGAGTCCAAGTAGGATTTCCTGGAGGATTATTTGGTGTAGAAGTTCCCTTTTTGGGTGGCATGTTGGCCAAGTATCACTTTTGAACCTTGATTTTGAGGTGGTTCTGCTAGAAAATATTTCTTCTATTATATCTCTCAAGTTTCTGCCCTTCTAGGTATGAAACTTTATTTTATGTAGTTCTCTAATATTTCTTCTCTGCAATGCCACAGTTCTGATCAAAATTGGATGTGCCAAGTGGAATTTATGGTAACTTCCCCACAACTTGTCAATTTTTGGCCTTTCCAGAAGATCTCACTTGTATAGCATGCCCCACACAAAATAATTGATATGAGACTTTGAAACTCACACCAGAAATACTAGAGACTATCCATGAACCAATGAAACCAGTCCCACTCAATTTGGATATGCTAGGAAGAAGTTATGATTGTTTTACCTGGAACAACTTCTTGAGACTAGTCAATAGGACTAGTCAAATACCCTATATTACACAGCGTGTATCTACAAATTTAAGATGAACCAGAAGTTAACATGTTTACCACATATACATTACTAATTTCTGTAAATATCATCTAGATGTCAGGGTCTGAAACGTTACAAAAAAGTTTTTATAGTGAAAATTCCGCAGTGACTCAGTTCAGGATGATTCCAGAACCCTATCTTGTACAGGCTATATCTATGAAAGTTTAAGGCCTTAGGAGATAAGTTTTGAACCCAATGTACCTTGATCCATTTGGTAAATATCCTCCAATTCATTCCTTCTGAAACATTGTATAAAAAAAGTTATAGTGACAATTCCAAGGTGCCTCAAATGTAGCAGCGAAACCCCAAGACCTTGAGCTCTGATACCATATGTTAAGAACCAAATATTAATATAGCATAGAAAAACCTCAGAAAAAGTAGTCAACGCCTTGAACAAGAGATAATTTTAGATAATAAGCCTCTTCGAGGGGGAAACCTCCTTTTACCGCACTTAAATGTTCAAGTACAAGATGATTCAAAATGAAAATGTCTCATTGGTATATATAGGAGACTAGGAGGTATAATTACAACTAATGGCCTAAAGCTGACATAAATAAAATAACATTACTAATATAATATGCCCCAATTAAGGGCTAATGAGCCAATATTAGGGCTTAACGCATAGTAACAAACATCATTGATCGTTGCTCCATCATTGGAATTGGTAAAAAAACAGAGTAAATTTGCGCTAGTTGTTCACAAAGAAGATTAAGGAGTTGGCCAATTTTCCATCGGTGTCGGCGAAATACGAGAGGGATAAAAATTGACTTGGGCCATGATGAACACCCGATATTTGATTACGGATGCGTTTGTTTGGGTTCGGTGAAATCTGAAAGGGATAAATCATTGAAAATTTCCGCATTGACACAACGTCGATCGTCGATCCCCGATGCACTTTCGGCATCGGTAAGTTTCAAGGGAGAGTAATACGGGAACACTTGTTTAAACTTATTGTCGATCGTCGATCACCAATCCTTGATACTTTTTGGAATTGGCAAGGTAGAACGTGTTGGTTAAAATTCTTAGCTAATGAAAGTCCATGATTCTGAATAACATGGTTAAACAAAAATGCCAATCTCAAACACTACGTGTCTTTACTGTGTAGGCATTTTGTATGGCCTAGTTTCGTCCCGAGTCATCTTAGGTTTCCCTATGTCCTAGTCACACTTCCAAGTCATCTTTTCCATGTCAACAGTGTACGAAAATATGGATCGACATCGGAATTTTTTCCAAGAGATATCAACGAAAATTGTCTAAAGAAAAGCCCCGACTCCCGATCCACCCGTTAAATTAGCGAAACGATGGGATGTTTTTGGCACGAGATACGATCAGATTCTACCATTTAATAGGCTATTTAATATTTCTCTCCACATACATTTCTACCCCATGAGCCGACTAAACAACGGGAATTTGAAATCACCGATGAACCACGTTATAGCCCGTGCCTGCGCCGCCAACCTACGACTACATTTAATCTTGAACATAATGAAGATCTAGCGGAGTATTTTGTAGAACCACACTCACACCCCGAATTGAATAACTGATGTGACAAGGTAAGTATTATCTCTTTTTAAATCACTAAAACAACTTCGAACACCTCCATTCTTCACACAAGTTTCCATTTCCAAAGCAGCCGAAGAAGCGAAGAGAGCGTTTAAAGAGTTGCATTTGATTTTCAGACTTTCAAAAAAATAGGTTAAGCTAGCGCGAAGAAGAGGGAAAAATGCCTCCAAGAAATCCAATGACCAGACGTTCGCCGAGGGCACTAAAATTAAAGGAGGCAGATATTGGTGAAGGTTCTTCTCCCAGCACTATGAGGTAGTTGGAATATGCTCCCAAGGCGAAACTAGTCATTAAAACTTCGATGCAGAAGTAATTTATTCAATCCCCCATTTTTAGTGATACTGAAGCAACCACTAGATCAAAGATAATGCTCCCACAGTGGGGAGATTTATTCAACAAAATCAACTAGGAATATTACCCAGAGTGTATCCCACACAACAACCTGTATGTAAGGGCGCTCATCAACCAGGTTTTCCTGAATATCTGGTGGTCATGCTTACATATGGTAGCCTGTCAAACTCCAATCTTTCCATGCATCGATGCCTTGAGTTGGATAATTGATCACACAGACATGCATAAATGTCTGATCAACGATGAAAATGGTGGATGTGTAGGAGTTTTTCTCCTGACAGAGGTCCAGAAGTACTACAAAATCAGGGACCCGGAGGAGCAGTTGAACACGGACTTCTTGGTGAAGTTCTATGAATTTCATGACACCAGTCAGTAAATGGATTCTTGGTGGAAGGAAGACAAGAAATTTATGAACTAGAGCAATAGATGGTATGAAACAATGAACCTGAGGGAGCCATATATCTACTTGATGGATCTCATCCGCTGATTATATGAAGAAAAGGAGTGCACTAAGTTCTCGTATGCATGGATGCCCATGGAATACACTGTGGTGATTTCTGGGAGTAGCTTCAACTGGGGAGAAATTATCTCTAAGAAATTGAGCATCGGTATACTGCAGGCCCAGTCACCAAAGGAGGGAGAAGCATCCTCTTTTCACATGGCCTCGTATCTGCTAGATGTAATCTGCACGAGGAATATCTTCGTCGATTTGAATTTAAGTTGGCACGTCACAGAGCTACATGTACATGTCTACTTCAACATCCTATGGGAAAATAGGTACAAGAATTCTTATGCCCTTATTTGAGATGAATTCATCGCCCAAATTTATTTTATTATATTTAAAAAGGAATGCCCAAGGCTATATGTAGCGGCCAAGAAAATGATTTCGAAAGGAGGCCACTCATACCTAGATGAACACACAACCTATATTAGGGTTTTTGGTGCCACTAGAGCACCACATTTTATCCCTGCTCACGTCCCAGACCGACTCATTGTGGGAGAAATCTATTACCAGTCTATCCTGTAGGGCTACAACACCACTTTGGTTAAGGACAAGAAACGAGCATTCATACCCTATAGTTTCCATGTGGGGTTTTATATAGTGAAGGAAACTTCTCAAGCTAAACAAGAGGGTTTGAGTCAGCTAGAATATAGGTTCCCGACAAGCCAGTTTCACAAGCATGACCCTAAAGGCCTAGTCCTCCAACACGCTTCACAAGTCTGTTCCTGCTGGCCATACATGCATGACAAGTTTGAAGTTGATATTTTTACAAAATCTGCTCAGGACTGGGAGGAGGTATTACAGAGAAAATATAACCCGAACATGACCAGGTTCAAATCTATGAGTATGGATGAGAAGGTCAAAAAAATAGAACAGTCGGCCCAAGAAGCTCTCAGGGTTAGAGGAGAAATCAGAGCAAAAGAAACCACAGAGGCACAAAGAAGGGGGTTGATGTTAATAGAAGGATCCCAAAGAGTCATCGACCAGCTAGAGAATGATCCTCAACTAATAGAAATGATGAGGATCCCCTCGGATGACCCAATCACAATCAGAGAGGAGCTAAATGGGTTAGAGTCAACACAACTGGAGGAAAACACCGGTCGAGAAAATTGTTGAAAATTAAACAAGAAATGTGTGTCTAATTTATTTTTCCCTTAAATAAATTGGACAATAAATACTAATCTATTGTCTCATTTATAATTGAGTGAGTTGGAGTTGTGACAAAGTTATAAGTGTAATTATGTGAGTTGTAAAGTAGTTTAACTCAGTTAAGTGAGTTAAGCCCAGTTGTACTAGTTGTAACTAAACTTGCACTAGTGAGAGTTCAGTGAATTAATTATTAATTAATTCACAATCAGTGATCTCACATGCAACTGAAGATTTACCACTGTTAACTACATGCATGTCAGATCTAGTGGAGACCCAGTTGAGATAACAGGTGAAAGGGATAGTTTGGCTATCAGTTGTGATTTGAGTGAAGTGCACTCATGCAATCACACATGCAATGGATATTCTCATGAGCATGTGTAGAATAGGAAATTTGGATTCATTGTGATAATTCTAATTGCAGGGATTGCGCAGTGGAGGCAGGCTATCTAGAGACAAAATATTGGCACATGAATTTGTCAATTTTTGTATGACAGTGTGAGATGATTGTATTGTACTGAGATCTCTTGGATTAGAGTTTTGTATGAGATTGTTTCATGATCCATGATATACATAATATATTATAGTGGGGTTTTTATCTTTATGCTTTCCCGGAAAAACTTATGTGTTATGTGTTCTTGATATTTCACATTGTGATCGTGGTTTAATTTCCGCAAGAATATTAGTAGAAGTGATTTTGTATTTAACAATGGCATATAATTTTTAGATCAGGAGAATCTAAAAAATACTTAATTTGTATTGAAAATTTCTACATGGCATCAGAGCCACGAAGCTACGGAAGTGAGGTGCGAAAATTGTAGTATTTTTGCAGGTCCCGTCTCTGGCAGGGTGCGAACCTTAGTACTGAAAACTACGCATATTTCTGAGAGCAAAAATTCTCGCACCCTACTGAAAGGAGAGGTGCGAATCTCCCTGAGGATTCTCACAGGATACTCAAAGGAGAGGTGTGAACCTCCCTCACCCCACTGTGTATTACAATGCAAACTTTCTTTTGATTTTTACAGGCTGTACACTGGTAGGGTGCGAACTTCCCAGAGTAAGAGGGATTGCAGCAGTTGAGTTTGTGGTTGGATAAAATTCGAATTTGCGGAAGGAATTTCTTGGTGCTATAGTTGATTCAAGATCGAAATGGATTTCAATGGCTTGAGTTTGGAGTATGCACTCGAGGGTAGCTCAAACTACATTTCTTGGAAGGACAGGATGGAGGCAATACTCGAAGACAATGGCTTGAAGGTATTCATTGACAAATATGTTCCTAAGTTGGATGCGACAGACACTGAAAATCTTGATGCATGGCAAAAGAAAGTGGCAAAGGCGAGGAGGATTCTGTTGGAGGGAGTACGAGACCACATTGTCTCAAGTCTCCATGGGAAAACCACACCACATGTAATGTGGAAGGTTTTGACAGATCTATTCCAAAACAACAGTGACCATAGGAAATTGGTGCTCAAAGATAAGCTCAGGAAGATCAAGATGGAGAAGGGTGACTCCATTCCAAAATATCTCACAAAGTTCTTCCAATGTTGGGATGCTCTTGGAAGTGTGGGAATAACAGTTGCTAATGATGATTTGGTGAGCTTAGCGCTCCTAGGACTTTCCAAGAGTTGGCACAGTTATCAAGACTCTATCAATGGAAGGGAAAAATTTCCAGATTGGGAATGACTATGGTTGGATCTAGTGCAGGAGGAGTTCAGGCGAAACACCAGAGATGGATCTTCATCAAAGAGTGATGATGAGGAGGATTATGCTTTGATTGCCAAGGCAAGGAAAGGAAAGGGGAAGAAATTCCATTCAAAATCTGAGTCTAAAGTCAAGAAGCTAGATTTGTCCAAAGTGAAGTGTTTTCATTGTCATGAACATGGGCATCTCACTACTAATTGTCCGTAGAAGAGGAAGAACAAGAAGGTTGTTGGAGCTGCAACTGGTGAGGCCCTTGCCTTGCAATTTGAACTTGACTTCTCTTTGATCGCATGCATGGCATCAAGTGCATTAGGATCGGTGTGGTATTTGGATAGTGGCGCTTCCTTCCACATGACGAGAGATAGAGAGTCTTTCAGTGACTTGGAGGAGAAAGATCTCAGAATGCATATTGATATGGGCAATGATGGACGATACAATGCAACTGGAATTGGTACCATTACCTTTCAGAGGGAGTCAGGTGAACCATTTCAATTGAAAAATTTTATGCATGTTCTAGGTCTGAAGAAAAACCTGGTCTCAGTCGCAATGTTGGAGGACAAAGGCTATGACATTGTTTTCAATGGTGGAAAAGTGTTTCTACGACATAAATCAAAGGGTCAAGTCAAGAAGATAGGGATTCGAGTTAAGAATCTCTACTTGTTGGAAGTAGATGGTTGCGCTTCCATGATGAGAAAGGCAGAAAAAGTGGTGAGCCAAGATGAGGGCGAATTATGGCATAGGAGATTGGGCCATCTTCATCATGGAGCCTTGAAGATCATGCAGCAAATATCTACTAGACTTCCAATGGGAACGCTTTCTTAGTTAGATTAGTGCAAGGGTTGCACCATGGGGAAGTATGTAGAGTCCACCTTTCATGAAAAGGAGAACCATGCTTCGGTGATCTTGGAGAGAATTCACACAGGCGTGTGTGGACCATTCTTAGTTGCTTCAACAACAAAACATAGGTATTATGTTATTTTTGTTGATGACTTTTCTCATAAATGTTGCATCTTCTTCATGCAGAAGAAGGATCAAACATTCTCAAAGTTCTGTGAGTTTAAAGCATTGGTGGAGAAAGAGTCGGGGAAGCAAATGAAAGCTCTAAGGAGCGATAATGGTGGAGAATACATATCTAATGAATTCAAATACTTCTGCAACAGAGAAGGAATTCGAAGAGAACTCATAGCACCTCATAACCCACAGAAAAATGGGGTTGCAGAGAGGAAGAACAGAATGATCGTGGGTGCAACACAATTGATGTTGCATGATCAGGGCCTACCAATGCATTTGTGGTTAGAAGCATGCAATACTGCAATTTATGTGCATAACCGTTTTCCTCATAGAGTACTTGGCATGAGTACACCTGAAGAAGATTTCACTGGTAAGAAACCTGTTGTTTCTCATTTTAAGATTTTTGGCTCATCTATTTATGTGCATGTGACCAAGGATGCCAGGAAGAAGCTGGAACCGAATGCTAAAGTTGGGATATTTGTGGGGTACACATAAACACCCCATAATTATCGTGTGTATTTTCCTAACAGTAATATGACTGTTATGCGATGGGATATAAAATTTGATGAGGGGAAAGCCATGCGGTTGTCGCTTGAGAGGGAGCTAGACTTGCATGCAGAAGAGCAACTCCTGGTTCCCAAAGCTGAGTCTCAAGATGTGGATCAGCCACATGAGGAGGTTCATGGAGTGGAGGAAACCACTCAAGCAGAGCCATCCATTAGAAATGGCAGAAAGAACACCACGAAAGCTGACAGATTGAGACCAGATGCTGCACAGAATGTAGGAGCCCCTACTTCATAGTGCAGACAGAGATAGTCTCCTGATCGATTTACTGGATACATGGTTCTCATGAGGAAATGTATTGTGACTGAACCATCTTCCTTTCAGGAAGCAGTTTAGGATCCCACTTGGGTTGATGCTATGGTAGAGGAGTATGACTCCATTGTCAAAAATAGTGCATGGGAAATTTTCCCAAGACCGGTCGACAAATTAGTGGTAGGTTCGAGATGGATCTACAAGGTAAAGCAAGTTGTTGATGGGAGTGTGGAGAAATACAAGGCCAGGTTTGTGCCCTAAGGATTCTCATAGATTGAGGGGATGGATTATGATGAGACCTTTGCACCTATCGCATGGTACTCTTCCATAAGATCCATCCTTTCACTCTCAGCACAGATGGGTTGGCGCATTCATCAGATGGATGTAAAAACTATATTTCTCAATGGGATCATTGAGAAAGAAGTGTACATCGAGAAACTAGAAGGTTTTGAGACCTTTGATAGGGAGTCACATGTGTGAAGACTCAAGAGAGAGCTGTATGGGATGAAGCAAGCACCTCGTGCTTGGTACACTTGGATAGACAGCTATTTCATCGGATTGGGCTTCACCAAAAGTGAAGCGGATGCAAACCTATACCAAATTATGGTGGAGGGTAATATTTTAATCATTGTTCTTTATGTTGATGATTTAATACTGACTGGTGATGAGAAACTGATCCACTCATGCAAGGATGACCTTGCAAAGGAATTCGAGATGAAGGATTTGGGCCTTCTTCATTATTTCCTTGGATTGGAAATATGGCAGGGAGATGGTGAACTTTTTTTGTCTCGAGGAAAGTATGCAAGGGAGATACTGGGTAAGTTTCACATAGAGGGATGAAAACCCATGGATACTCCTCTTCCAGGAAATTGGAGGAAAGAGGATGCTACTTCTGGAGAGGTAGTGGATGCTACTGTCTATCGACAGTTAGTGGGTTCGCTAATGTATTTAGTGAACATGAGACCAGACATTTTCTATGCAGTTAACCAGCTGAGTCAAGCGATGGTTAAGCCTACCAAACTCTTTTGGAAGGTGGGTAAGCTTGTCCTAAGATATCTGAAGGGCACATCTGAGCATGGATTATGGTATAGACAGATGGATGAGGTGAATTTTCATGGATTCACGGATGCAGATTGGGCGGGCAGCCCAATAGATAGAAAGAGCACATCAGGGGGGATCTTTAGTATCGGATCTACAATTGTTTCTTGGTATAGTAGGAAACAAAGATCTGTGGCACTTAGTTCAGTGGAAGAGGAATACATGGCAGCAAGTCAAGCTGCACGTGAGGCTATCTGGATGAGAAAGGTATTGGTTGGTTTGTTTGGTTCTCATTTAGATCCGATAGTGATTTATTGTGATAATCAGAGTTGCATTAAACTCTTGATTAATCCTGTGTTTCATGATAGATCTAAGCATATAGATATCCGGTATCATCATCTCAGAGATTGTGTGCAGCAGAAGATCATGTTGCTTCAGTACATTCCTATGGAAGATCAGGATGCAGACATTTTGATGAAGGCGCTCACCGGGATCAAATTCAAATACCATAGAGATGGGATTGGGGTGAAGGATAATCCCTTTCTTGTTGAGAGGGAGAGTTGAAAAATCAACAAGAAATGTGTGTCTAATTTATTTTTCCCTTAAATAAATTGGACAATAAATACTAATCTATTGTCTCAATTATAACTGAGTGAGTTGGAGTTGTGACAAATTTATAAGTGTAGTTATGTGATTTGTAAAGTAGTTTAACTCAATTAAGTGAGTTAAGCCTAGTTGTACTAGTTGTAACTAAACTTGCACTAGTGAGAGTTCAGTAAATTAATTATTAATTAATTCATGATCAGTGATCTCACATGCAACTAAAGATTTACCACTGTTAACTACATGCATGTCAGATCCAATTGAGACCCAGTTGAGATAACAGGTGAAAGGGACAGTTTGGCTATTAGTTGTGATTTGAGTGAAGTGCACTCATGCAATCAAACATGCATTGGATATGTTCATCAGCATGTGCAGATTAGGAAATTTGGATTCATTGTGAGAATTCTAATTGCAGGGATTGTGCAATGGAGGCAGGCTATCTAGAGACAGAATATTGGCACATGAATTTTTCAATTTTTGTATGATAGTGTGAGACAATTGTATTGTACTGAGAGCTCTTGGATAAGATTTTTGTATGAGATTGTTTCATGATCCATGATATACATAATATATGATAGTGGGGTTTTTAGCTTTATGCTTTCCCGAAAAAACTTTTGTGTTATGTGTTCTTGATATTTCACTTTGTGATTGTGGTTTAATTTCCACAAGAATATTAGTATAAGCGATTATGTATTTAACAGTGGCATATAATTGCTAGATTAGGAGAATCCAGGAAATACTTAATTTTTATTGAGAATTTCTACAAAAATCCCATAGTTCCATCACCACAGGATAGATCATTTGTGACCATCCCAACCCTGTATTAGGTTCCAAGAATGCCAGGTGAACTGGGTGTGCCTAATCCCTTGTTTGATTTGATAACCATCTATGATGATGAGGATAGTTCATAGGTCTCACTTATAACTCCGATACCAATTACATAGGAGAAAGAACCAGGGAGAACATTTGATCCATGTCTCGATGCATCCAAACCAAACCCTCTGCAGGGCGACCATGAGGTCAAAAGTGTTTTAGACATTGAGTTTCTCAACCTATCAATGACCCCAAAAGACATCTCCAGGGATGAGCTAGGTTTAGGTGGACAAAAATAAGAAGTGCAACAGATAGATATTGATGCCTCGACAGTCGATCACCAAGTAAGTACTGAACCTATCACTGACTCCTTAATTTTTTTCGATACCTCACCATTCGATGAACACCAAACGGAGGTCGAGCCATCAAAACATATGGAAGAAGTACAAGAACCGGTCCTGGAACAAATACATACAACAGGAAGCTTGGGAAACACCCTGACCTAGGGAGAACAACAAATACATGACCCTGTTGATGAGGTCGTCGATATACAGGTGATCACTTATGACAGGAAGAGGAAATCTATCATGATGAGGAACACCAAGAAGAGAAGACTCATGCTGGATAATGTGATTCTCATCACCACGGAGGAGAAGTTTCCCAGCATTGAACATGCAAAGACATCATATCTCATCGGCGCAGGGATGGCTATCACGGATGCCACGTAGGATCAAGAAAGGTGAGATGAAAATGAATTGGTCACTACACTAAAGGATCTAGATCATCTGCGCCATTTGGAAAAATATTACCAAGACTCAACACAGGCCACGGTGTTTCTAAAGAGTGAGTTCCAAGATGATTATGCAAAGTTCATAAGAGAAAGACATATTTTGATTGCAGGTATAGCCGATTTCCAAGAAGATACCCTTATGTCACTGGAAACCTGCAAGGACATGGAAAGATGGTATGAAAAATCATACCAAGTGGTAGAAATAATTGACTACATCAATGAAGTGTAGAAGGGCCGATATGCAGAGGAACATGGGATTCGAGTGTTGAGGGATAGAAACATCTCTCGGATCATGAAAGAAGTCAAATACTATTTAAGTATGTCCCAGGAACCTTAGCGAGAGATATAGAAGAAGTGGGTTGAGTGCAAAAGAGGCTTGGAAAAGATCAATTGAGAGATGAAAGACATTGGCCTCCCAGAATTCAACTCATCCAAAGACTTTGTCGACTTGCATGACATAGTCAAATGACATGCAGAACAAGACTCGACATGGGTAGTGAATATCGCACAGGTGGCGAGCATGGCACTGGGTCAAATACAACAATTTATGGAACATCCAATCAAGGCTCATGCAGTTATGCAGCAATTGAGTGCCAAAATCATCAAATACAAAGAAGGGGAAGTATAAGTGAAATAAATCCTTTCATCCCCGATGTATTGGCACAGATTCCCATATGCTAACACATACGAGGATCTCTTCATCAAGTGATCAGAATATGAGAAGATTCATCCACTCCAGTAGAACCACGAGATGATTTCCAGAGAACAAAGAGATCAAGCACCACATGGCAATATTTTGTTTTACTTAACACAACTTGTAGCAACTATTTTTAGTTAGTGATTCTTTATAAATAGGGGGATTGACCTTTTAGAAAGGGTCGATGGTTTTGGGCAAAGGACCCTCATTTGAGAATTGCAAAGAATTATTTTTGAACAACCTTAATTGAGAAATCTTGTTTAGGACCAAAGACAAAATTCTATTTTTTTTTATCAAAGGTGTTATGTGATTGGATTGAGGAGGAACTACTTCCAACTTTTATTTCAGTAACTGATGTTGTAACGAGTAAGAGTTTTTGAATCTATTGATAAGCTATCTGTTTCAATATTTTAGCAGTTCTTTTGTTCATAATGATGAAAAGAAAATCGTTGTGTTAATGTGTGATTGATGGTAGAGCTAAGGAAACTATTTTTCTTGCAGTCATCTTATTGCATGCGTATTTTCTTTCGATAATTGTATCTCAGTCAATGTTGAAATACCAACAAGTTAATGTATTATTACTAGACTTGTAATAGGTGTGAATATCTTTGTCTACATGCTTGAGCACGAGGGTTATCCTGGGCTCAACCTTCTTTAGTTAAGAATCCCCTCTATCAATTGGTTTATTCCAGGACACCTCATTTTATCAGACTCATCTAATAAAATAAAAGACAAAAAGAGAACGTTTAATCTGAAGGAGGAACTTTCACATAAAGATATCTTGTCAATCACTAGGTAAAGCCCATCGATAAATTAGCTAGATTGAAAAATCTGGAGAACCATTCAACCACCAAATGTTGCAGAGTCTAATTGGTCCTCTAAGGAGGGTTTGTTTCCTACTATTGATTTAAAGGGATCTCGGACCCCTCAATAGGTCCCAAGCTATCCTCAAAAAGGAGCCACCATGTTGACACTGTGCCACTCTAATCATAATCATATGACCCTTGTTCCCATTTTGCATCCTCCTCTCCCAGAACTAAAAGCTGAAATAACTATAAGATTTGAACCTACTACCATGTACATACATCCATTTGAAGTCACAACCTATATATCCACTGCCATACTCAATCTCAAATACCAAAAAAGGAAGTATGTCCCAATAACTAGTAATGATTATGAACTGCTCATTGACTCTAAACATCTCTCCACTGGATAAATATGTCCTATGTGCTTCCCCATACTCCAAATAAATCATTGAAAAGTGTGTGAATTCTGATGATTGTTCAATTTCAACACACATACTATTTGCTTCCTGCACCCTCAATAAAACTGTGATGAAATCGATCAACATGCTCTCCCACTCTTGCTCAGAAATGGGCAAGGGATGCATCAACCCTGCTATATGAGTGTGCCCCAACCTGTACTTTTGATGAGTCATATATTTCTTCGCAATATCCCTCCATGCGAATCTATCTCGGACCTGCCTGCAAGTGATAAAGACACCAAGGTCCCAAACTATCATGTATGATGTGAAGCATCCTCTACTCATGGCACTGATCTGCAAGGTGATATTCCCTTTGATAAGCTAGGAAATAATAAGCCATGTAAACTCGATCAGCCTCCCATAATACCACTCCTCCAATAAACTAATCCTAATAATCCCAAGAGTAAACTATGGAAGGAGAAACCTGGCCATCTCATCTGTATCGGTTGTCGAGCTGTCAAACACTATAGTCCCATGGTCCCAGGATAATATCCAAGAGGAATGATCATGTTGGCATTGCACCCACCTGATCATAACCATCTAACTTCCATACTCAGACTATGCTCTCCTCTCATGGAACCCCAAGCTAAAATCCCTGAAAGGAATGAATGAACTACCCTGGATTATCTCTCGCAAAAACATCTTAGTGAAGTCAAAGTATTCCAACCTATGGATTGATTCGATCCTAGGTATTGTGAGGGAAACTCTATCTCTCCAAAAATCAACAACCCCTCTCACGACATCCCCACAATGACGTAGTCCAATCACTAACATGACCTTGTCGAACATCCTCATCATATGAAGCAATCTATCACTTTGATGAATGTCAGGATCCCAACAAATTGGAATTCCACCACTCCCAATGCATGATGAAATCTCCATGAACCGATCTAACAGAGTATGTATCTCCTCCTGCGTAGTTTGTGCACTAATCACATGGCCCCAATAAAAATCCTTCTTCATGGCCACAATTCCTCCTATCTCCTCCAATTGGCTCCAGTGATCCTCTCCTGTCCTACTATATACTCTAATGGCATCAAATAGCAACACTAGATGCAACTACCACTACTTGCAAGACTGGAAAGTGACTAGTGTGTTGGTCAACCCCAAGGGCATGACCAAGAAGTCCTAATGAAGTATGGAAGTAGACCTATGAATATCTTGCTCCCTTACCCTCATCTAATGATTCCCCAAATGAAAATCAATCATTGAGGGATATGCTACTTCCTAAGGATCACCCATCCACTCACCGATCCTAGGAAACCTCAACTCAATGATATACTCAAGGACTCTGTCTGGATCTCTCCCTGGAGGAAACACCTCACAAATCCATTATACACTCTCACATGCCAACGAATACCTTTACACATTGTTTCCTATCAATTAAACGTCTTGTACCATCACGTGTCATGTAGGTGCTACCGTATCCTTCTCTCTATTGATGTCACATGAAACTACATCCTAAAGCATGTCTATTTCTGTCATATACTTGTCCACCCAATCCACAGATGCATATACTTCCTTACGGGTTGGTCCTCAAGGAATTTTCTCAACTATATCCTCCGCAGGTAATCCTTGAACCTTTAGTGGGGCCTCCAATAGAAGTGGCTCATGATCCCCACAATGCAAAATAGGTGCATGGTCAAAACCCTCTTCATCCAACCTCTCCTCAATCACCTGCAACTCTGAATGCTCCTCGTGCAAAATTGTCACAAGAGACTCCTCCCTCGAATCATGAGTGCCACTCACACCCTCATGTGTCATGGATTCCAATGATTATGGAGTCTATGTTGCTATCAACGATGGATACCATGCCAAACTCATTTGGTAACAAAGCTCCTCAACCTCCCTTTCCTTGTCCTCAGTGAACTTGAGAGATAGGTCCCTATCCATGAACAATTGCAAGTACTCGAATTTTGTCTTCTCTAGTGCTTATTTGAGGATGTGTAATTGAGTACTAGTGACCCCACCTACAACTCCCCTTTATCTCTCCTCCAATTGAGTTTTCCACATAAGTTCTTCAATAAACTTATGAGCACCATCTGTTCTTGTAAACATTTGCACAATTTTCTCCTCTATGACCAATAATTGGTTCTCCAACTCACGCAATGTCATTTCATCAACATGGAGTGGGTTCTCACACAAGGGACCAAATGACTCATTGGATGATATTGTGCAATGATGGGACTCACATGGGCTATCCTCCTCATACAATATTTATGATTTGTTCTCGTCCACCAAATCAACCTCTTTACTACATATCTCCAAACCCTTGTCATGTGTTGGTAGAATCATGGTTGCATCATTATAAATGTCATAAGGTATTGAATCCACATCATGATTAAGTACCAACACATCCTCTTCATCAACATCATATCCATCCAACGCATTGTTTTCATTGGCCTCATTGATTGGCTCCAATGGTGTATCACAGGTTGTTGTTCAGTCTTTTTCTACACACATATCCTCAACATGGCTAGATTCATGCTCCTCCACCTATCCTTCATGCTCACTTCTCTTTAATTTATGACATGTGCCTTTAAAGGAATCCTCACCCAAATTCTTGGGCTAGCATCCATACTTGAGGGTGAAATATATTTTAAAGAGAAAAGATGCACAAATCTCCTCAGCCAATGCTACATACTCCTGGTAGTGGTAAGGTATGTTCTTAATTGTTGCTAGCCTCCTTGATATTTCAACCACAGGCTCTGGATATTTCTCCATCTCTCTTAACCACATGAGTGAAAACCCTACTACCATCCTTTCTTACACATCTATGTACACAATCTGATTTCCTTCCCATTGTTTCCCCTCAGACTGGAAACATCTCCAACTCTGATACCACTATAATATCCCTAATAGGGTTGGACTATGATATTAGTGGTTTGTTGTGCAAATTATGTATCTCTGGTTGATTAAATTTGTCAAGCGAATATCTTATGGGTGTTATGATGCCACAACTTAGTTAATAATTTCCCACAAAAAGATTGCATGCAGTCATATTACTATCAAAAATATTGCATAGACACATGACATGGAAGAGGAAATGCTAGCACTTTTATTATGGAAAGGATCTGGAATACAATGGACTATTCAATGGTTGCTACAACAGCTTCAAAATATCAATAAACACACAATACGAAAACAACACCTAGAAATTGTGTCAAAGTCTCTTCGAAATGGATGGATCTACTGCAAAAATATCCTACCAAGAAGATCATATTCCTCCTGGTTCCTTACAATTTATTCTAGCCACAGATATTTCAAAGGAAGTGTTATATCCATCTCATATTACTTCTGCAGCCCCTCTTGGTTACTCGGTTCATCAATTAATGGGTAAATATCTCCAAAGAAACCCCCAAACGCTCTCCTAGTTGCCACGATTCTGATCATAATCCCTCACGATATGCATAAAGAGTCTCACGACTCTCTTTATGGCTCCCACTACACCCCATGATTTAGAAAAGAGTGGATCTATCCCTCTAGAGGCCTTCCACGATTCTCCCTATCCCCATGATTCTCCCTATCCACAGGACTTGCAAAAGAATGGGTCTAATCCCTCCAGAAAAATCCATCCGTCCTTCCAACCCTCACGACACCTCTATAACACCTTAGCTCATTATAAAGGAGAAGAATCGAACTCCAACAAGTCTCTAATATCACAGTCTTGCAGGGAATAATAAATCGACCCCCTTAAAATAATTCCACATACCTCCTAACTAAATCGATGCTTCTCCCAGACTGTATATAACTTGCAATTAAAATGAATCTTCAATGGAAACCCTAGATGGATTTCCCGCTATGTTTGGCTAGGGTGGATGTTTCACCACCGAAACCAAACTAATGGTGGAAAGGTTTTTCCAAACCCTAATGAAAACTTGGCTCAAGGAGCACTCCTGATAATGAGGAAAGGTGAAGTGCTACCCTTCCTTTATACTTCTCTGAAACCCTTCCATATCTTTCCTCTCTTTGACCAAATCCACATGAATATTAAATTCACTTTATAACCCTTTTTAAACCCCCTTTTAATACTAGAAAGTGATTAATTAGCTTCTAAGGAATTCCCAGATGTCGAAAATCCCTTTCTCATCATCCCAACCTTTATATATTTTTGTCTCGGTTCCAACGAGCTATTACACTTGTGTATCCTTTAAGATAATATGGTCTCAATAACACATTAAGTGTATTTAATTAAATTATGCTCAATAATAACCAAAATTACAGAAATTGTTGGAACGCCACAGAACTAAGAGAGGACTATGCGGAAATTATCCTGATGATAAAAGATGGCTAATGGACTAGCATGGGCCCCATATAACTCCCCCAAATTTCCCTAGTTCATTGTTAATCTCACTTTACTCCTCTAGCTAGGCTGACATAAACTTACAAGGTCTCCTATGGCTACAGAGTAGGGGAATCTAAGAATGGAGACATTACAAATGAATTATGAAAATGAATGTGGAAATGAATTATGAAAATGAATAAATGGTGGGTATTATGAAAATTGACTAAGTGGATAATGAAAATGAAAATGGGCTAAGTATAGAAATCATTAAATTTGGAAATGGTTAAGTATGGAGGATAATGAGGAGGGAAGGTGGAGTGGAAATAAGGAAAAATGGTCAAGTATGGAATGAAAGAACCAAGAAAATGAGTGTGGTTCCAAGAAAAATTAGTTGTGTCGCACATGGAAAGAGTGCTCCTTGGGTGGTTGGACAAAAATGCAGGTATCTTGAGCACATCAATTCAGATTTTGAATATGAAAAATCGCGATGAAATTGATACTAAGGGCTATGCCATGAAATGATGATCGTTCAAAAATCATTTTCTTCTAAAATCAATTTTTTTTTTTTTTATTCCAAGAGCAGGAAATCTAGGTGATTACAAATTTTGATCAAAAAGGACCTACTCTAGTCTCTAAGACTCCATATAGAACGAGCACACCAAAATTAAAGGATTATAGATGCATTTGGAAGAATTTATAAATAAAGGGTACATACACCCAAGTGTATATCCTTGGGGAGCACCGATAATTTTTATGAATAAGAAGTATGGGACTTTCAGGTTGTGCATTGATTTCAAATATTTGAAAAAGGTAACCATGAGGAATACATATCCTCTACTCATAATTGATGACTTGTTTGATCATTTAAGAGAAGCAAATTTTTTCATAAATATATATTTGAGATCATATTACCATCAGGTAAGGATAAAAGTGGAAGGCATCAATAAGACAACTTTCTGAACTAAATATGGACATTATCAGTTTGTAGTGGTGTCATTTGTTAGCAAATTTGTTCTTATCATTTATTCCTAAGATCGCATCATTAACATCTTAGGATATATTCATTATCCTAAGTTAATTATGATTAGTTATGAGGATCGTTAAAAGTAGTTATCATAGGTTTTTACTATATATTGTACAATCATGTGAATAATATAAATAATAATGATTTTAGCTTCATGCCTTCCCACCTATTGTTGATTTTTTTGTTTTTCATTATGTATTTCAATTGGTATTAGAGTATATTGTATCCATAGACCTCGTTGGATAAGGAGATTGCATCAAACATGAGAAGAATAATAGTATATTCCTCCTAATGATGGAGATTTCACAAAGTAATGTAGTTTCCTATAAAAGAGAAAATAAATAAATAAATCATAACATGTTAGATGTAAAGAACTAAATGATTATATGTTTGTGAAGATGTCGAATGATTACTCAAATCCTTGAGTTTAATCCCCCTCTCTATATTCCAAAGGAAAATCTGGAGAGAGTATTGGGTGTTTCTAATATAAGTAATTACATAAACGTTGGTTATTTTACTTGGATGGTTTTATTTTCTTATCAAAATTCATTATAGTTGGAATACAATGTTGAATAAAGATTTTTTCTAATCAATTGAAGTATGTGAAAGAATTTTGGATTCATAGAAAAATCATTCTTAGCATGCAATCCTTGGTTATGTAAAACACTGGCACAAATCTTTGGAGGAAGAATAAATTTTTAACATGCCCATTTGTCTAAAAATGGTGATGGATGTCCCAAATTCATATTTATGTTTTTATTTTTTTTAAATTTCTTTAATGCATGTATTGTGGATAGTCTATGAAAGATAAAGTTTTCAAAGTCCAAGTGATGCATAGACATTATATCCTTTTTAGTACCTTCCAAAGCAGGTACTATAGTAATCGGTATGATGTAAGTAACCCTTAAATGGATATTACTTGGTGCGTTTTAGAAAAACATATATCACACATTTCCAATGTTTCATAAAAATATATAATTAATTTTAATATTTTTTTAATTAAAAAACATTTTCATAATTTTAAAAATTTTGTATGGGTTTTTTCATTTGTATAGGGCACCTTGGATGGGACTTATTTATCTGGTGTATGCCCATTCTTTTTCTATATTTGTCATAATATTTAATTCAATTTAAAAATAGCCAATTTCTAAATTATTCATTGGTCTAGACAACTCTTTCATCATGGCACTGCAGTTAAGGGAACCTTTCATCGTGGAACTGCAGTCAAGGGATGTAGACGTGGCTACATGCATGCACTCTAGCACTCCAGTCAAGAAACACTACAATCTATGGTCATTGTAGTCATGTATTCCATGGTCACTATAGTCATGGATACATGCATGCATCTAGTCAGAGTGCATTTTCAAGCAATTTTTTAAACTACCACTCACCATAGTTAATTTCTTCTATCACTGTTGCTAGCTATTTTCTTCTATCATTGTTGCAGTTGATTTCTTCTGTGGTTGTAGCAACTGATTTCTTATTTGGATGCCGCAATTGATTTCTTCTATCGCTTCTGTTGAAATTGTGTAAGTTGCTCCTACTGCAATCAACTTAATTTTTGTGTTTTCACATACACTGTGGATATGCATAACCTTCTCTGGTGATGAGACTCATCAGTGATTACCAGATGTATGTGCTTCTATGAAGGTATTGATGTCTTCAAACTGTTGACAGGAAGGGAAATCCTGTCCATTGGCATCATAGCCATGTCTATGGCCGCCAGCACCTCATCTCCCCATAGCCCCCATAGAAATAGTAGAGCTAGTGGAACTAGATTTTTAGGAGTTTTTAAACCTGCCCATAGAGATGTTGAATTCCTGGCTTTGGTTGGACTGTTCATTGGTGGGACTGTCCACTCAACCTTTCCCCATCGACAGCAAGAGAAAGACGGAAGACAAAGTAAACTGCTTCTGTGGACATCTTGTGAAACCTTCTATTCCTTGTCCACTCAATCTGGAAATAAAAGAACCTGAACCTATAGTCTGGGAACGAAGGGCAAGAAATAGGTTGGATTGTCTGCTCAACCTTTCCCCGTCAACTCAGCCTGGGAACCAACCTATATGATATGTTTGAAGTAGGCCAGGAAAAATATAGGGTTTATTAGTTTATAGGTTGGATTGTCTACTTGGATCATAGAAATAAATATGTTCACAAGTAGGGAGAGTTGAGCCCCTTCTCTATGATAGTGTTATTCCTTTCCTTATTACGTAACATGCCTTACCACCTGAATGGATCTCTTACCTGCACTATTAGTTACACTATCTCTTACCCGCAACGGAAAACATATCGTATTATTGTTCTCCCCACCGAGACACAAGTATGAACAGGTCGAACAGACAAGAAATGAAGATCAGTAGTTGTTCGTATCAGCAACGGGAAAAGAGCTCAGACCTAGTAGTTTTTAGGTTAGTATAAGCAGCTCAGAAAAAGTAGGGGGTTATGGGGAACCAACCAACCGTAGCCCTGTTTTTGGGTGGGCCGAATCAACCGTTTCACCCCTTGCTATTCATTATCGATTGCTTGAGGGCATGGAAGGTAGTATTACTTATTGCTTGATCAGACGAGGGGTGAGGGTATGAACCGCTCACCCGATAGAAGGAGGGTGAGGGTCAACTTCCATTGTTATTTTATTTCCTCAAATATATGGGCCACGACAATGTGGAAATCATGCCCTAGATGATCTTCCTTTGCATACCTCCTCTCAATTATATGCGATATACTCCCTTGTGAGTTTTTTTGAAATCATGCCCAAGATGATCTTCCTTTGCCTACCTCCTCTCAAATATATGTGATATACTCCCTTGCGAGCGAGTTTTTTCCACTCGTTTACTTCATCTTATAATGCATTCAAAATGCACTCAATAACTGTTAATGGCTTCATGTTTTTTATAAATGGATGTTTTCAATAATATATGATATGATTTGCAAGTATCACACTCTGCATCACATTGAGATTTTAAGACATACATCTATAATTCAATGGCTTCATGTCTTTTCTAAATTGAGTTTTTCATAATATATCTTAATGTGTAGTTATCACACTCTGCATCACACTGAGCTTCCAAGGCATAATTAACAAATTAAAAACAAGGATGAATCACACATAAGAACAATGAGGACCTGAGATCTCATACAAGTGAGACTACGCTCACACAATATATTCCTTAAGCTTGAAAATGATTACATATCTATAGTGTAGGAGAGCCTCTAACAACCTCCTAAATTTGGGAATCTGAAAACCACTCAAACACTATTCTAGCGTACAATAGAAATCTCTTCTAACAATTTCCTAAGTATAGCATTTCGCCATTATTCTCCAACACTCCCCCTTAATGGAGAAATGGATTTAATACAATGTCAATACATAACATGCCTATCGGTCTTAATCTCAGTTATGCTTACAAACATTACAAAGGAAAATTCAAACAAAACCTTAAAATTTGTTTCAACTACATGTATGAGTGAGATTTTCTCTTCCTCATTTTCCAGATTCAGAAACCTCTGTGCATTTTCAATTTAAGTCTTCCTCTTTTGCTGAAAATTCCATGTTTCATCTTCTTATCCTTCATCTTCTTGTTGATGTTTGTCATCAATCTGAAAATTATTTCAGATTGTCCATGCTTGACCTCTTCAACTTTTTCTTCGATAAATTATTTGTATGTGAACTATTTCCACATACCATTCTCTATTGTTTTCTCTTCACTATTGAGATTTTGATCATCAATTTGCTGCAAATTAACTCATAGTAAAATTTGATTTCTTCAGGACTCCAATGCATAAAAAAATTATTAACTTTTTTAGTTTCTTCCTCTTCCATGATGTCATCAACAAATTCCAAATCTTGATTGTAGGTGAATACTACAATGTATTTTTATTTTACAGCAACTTCATTGTTGTTTACTAATTTTGGCACTTCAATACAATACTTGACTTCTTCAACTTCAACTTATTGTTCCCAAATGTCAAAACTTGCAGACTCAAAAGAATTCATTAGAATATTTAAATCAATGCAATTTTTGTCCTTTTCATTTTGTTCTCCTGCTATGTAGTTTCCTGTAGGTTGTGGCTTTTCAATCTATTCTTCAAGGAACTTCAAATCTTCTTCAAAATATTTTGGTACTGCATATGGGTGCTCTTCTTCATTGTTGTCTTTTCATGTTAGTGCTCCCAGCTCTGTTGTTGCAGCTTTGAATACTTCATCTCTATTAACCTTTGTTTCAGTATTGACGTTGTCTACAACATCATCTAACACATGTTTTTCAATTTCCTATAAAACATTCACTATTGCTGCAGATTCATCATCATTCATTATTTCAAGAAAGTGTCCTCTTACATTTAGTAAATTATCAATATATTGTATTTCCTGCTTTATCTTCAACCAATCTTCATTTGACATGTTCTCCTCATCATACATTACCTCAATGACAGTTTCTTCATTACAATTATCATTATCCACATGTGACTCACCACAATGGGATTCAACACCTTCTACATGTTCACCATCAACTTCAGAAGTTTCCTCATAATAAAATGCTCTCTTTTCACTATATTTCATTTCTAGAGTATCCCATAACATGTTTTCATTGTCTATATGACCAAATTCATATAAAATAGGAGACAAAATACTTGTATCTAGTGCTGAACTGATAAGATATAAGGATATTTTATCTTTTCTCTTATCATGGGAATTGACTAAACCATTTTAAACAAATTGCCATAAATCTACTGAACCCAATAATCCTTCCATTTTAATTATTCAAAGATAAAAAAATTTACCTGCGAAGGATGGAAAAACTGGCATTAATCTTTTCAATATTTCACTGATTTCTTCATGTTCTTCATTGATCTGATTCACTTAAGAATTTTGATAGTGAAGCATGGGTTCTTCAACTGAAAGCACATCATACTTATCTGCAAAATATAATGATTTGTCCTGTTTATTCTTTCTCCTCATGTGTTTCATCTCTCTCCCGAGTTGTTTAATTTTCCTTTGCTGACCCATTAGAGCTTCACAAACATGGATATTAGGTACATCACTTCACCTAGTAGATGCACGGTTGATCTCAATAGCATCAACGCAACGATTTTGTTTCAAAATTATTTCATACGGGATTTCTCCAATTGTCATCTTAAGCAGACAGTAACACCTCAAGCAGATAGTGATCTCACTACTCAGATCAAAACTCTTCAATGTGCAGGATCTTGATGAACCTCATCTCTACTCCACACAGCAACAATCACACTTCTTCACTTTGTGATATTGGGTGCTAACACAACAGAATCCCAAGAGGAGATTGGGGGGCGTGACCTCTCCTTTGTAAATGATCTCAGTGAACCTCTTCAAACAACCATCTCATCACACCCCTTATCCTAGGTCTTAATTTCATTCACCAACAATGCTTGAATACATATATGCGGCCTTTTTCACAAGTGGTGACATGAAAATGCAATTCCTCTAGGCAGATGCAGTTTTTTCTTTTGGCAAGTCGCATGATTCTACTCTTCGGCCTCTTGCAACGTAGCTATCTACGAATTATTCTTCACTGGGAAGCAACAAAAATTACCTTCACTGGGCATCGATGAATCTCTTCACCTGGTAACGATGTTTGTGGTGGTGGCAGCTCACTGGAAATGTCGGTTGCTAGTAGGGAAAACCCCCCTTTAACTACACTGGGGTTCAAGATGTAGACAGAGAGAATAATCATCTAAAAGCTAATCAATTCTCAATACTACCCCAAACATACCAAAACTAATGTAAATAAAGCAAAGAGAGAAGGGATCGGGTAACTATACCTCTAATCCCACGTCTAGTGATGATCTCCTCATGCTTGGAAGTTCCATTGACTACACGTCTCCTCCTAGGGCTGACCTGCATCCAAAGATAGGAAAACAAAGAACTACAAGCATGTTATTCTATACATAAGTTAGGGTTAGATGTTAAAATACTAAGTATAAATCAATAAAAATACTCAAGACACCATCATTTGGAATAGGAAAATGTAATTCTTTTATTCATCATACAAAGATTATACCTTACAATCTTTGTCGGCCATTGTTCCGTGAACCTGGTCTGGGCTCCTCTTTATGTTAAGCCCTAATATTGGCTCATTACCCCTTAATTGGGGCATATTATATTAGTAATTTTATTTTATTTATGCCGGCTTTAGTCCATTAGTTGTAATTATACCTCCTAGTCTCCTATATATACAAGGATACATTTTCATTTTGAATCATCTTGTACTTGAACATTTAAGTGGGGTAAAAGGAGGTTGCCCCCTCGAAGAGGCTTATTATCTGAAATTATCTCTTTTTCAAGGCGTTGAATACTTTTTCTGAGGTTTTTCTATGCTATATTGA
>ML781014.1:98232-135203 GCA_009831015.1 Picea engelmannii | reverse complement strand
TATTTATGTCGGCTTTAGGCCATTAGTTGTAATTATACCTCCTAGTCTCCTATATATACAAGGAGACATTTTCATTTTGAATCATCTTGTACTTGAACATTTAAGTGGGGTAAAAGGAGGTTGCCCCCTCGAAGAGGCTTATTGTCTTAAATTATCTCTTTTTCAAGGCGTTGAGTACTTTTTCTGAGGTTTTTCTATGCTATATTGATATTTGGTTCTTAACACTTTACCATGCTCCAAGTGCACCTTGAATGGACTTCTTCTCTCAACCTTCTGATCACCTCTATGGAAGGGAATGGGTTGAATGGAGAAAGAAGGGGTTGATGAGGGAATGTTGAGGCAATATCTCACAAAAGACAAAAATATCTTGGGCAAAGAGGGGAAGTGAAATCAGGAAAATTTTCACTGTTCTTATTCTTAGATTTGAAATGAGACCCCAACACCTACTTTTATATGACAAAATGATGGTTATTCGGTTGGGTGATGGGCTATAGCAAGTGGATTAGTTGGGAAACTTCCAATAGCCCGTGAATTTCAACGAATTCCTTGCAAATTTTTATTTTTTGCAAGTATACGCAGGCTGTAATGGTGCAACATGCATATGTGCGCAAGTTGTAGTGGTGCAAAAAGAGTATGTATGCAGGCAGTAATGGTGTAGGGTGTGTATGTCTTCTAAAAAATGGTTTTTTAAGAAGAGATTCTCAGCAGTGCTTTGGAAAAATATGCAAGTAAGAGGGCCAAGGTCATGTATGCATGAGTAGGGAAATTTAGGGCTATAAGAGATGCCTCCTAATGTGTGAGGTCATAAAAGAAATTGATGGACGGAATACATTACAATATATTCACCAATGTATGAAATCGAGTGAGCTCGGGACCAGAATTCAGGAGGTTCCATTTGCAAAAAAAAATTGTCTCTTCGAGGCAAGCATACCCATGATCAGGATGAAAGAAATCATGGTTGCCAATAAAATACACTGCAGATCCATGTCATATAACTATATAAAGTGAGAACTACATAGCGGATCTACATCTCAAAATTCGTCGAAGATATACAAGTATAGTATCCATCTTTGAGAAGCTAGTGATGCCTGATGGCTGGAGATGAGGTCTTCATAGCTCGAACAACAACTTAAAGATCTTGAAAACCTAGGTAGGAGTACAATGGGAGTGTATAACTCATTACCCTGAGGCCTTCGATGGCTTGTCGGGAAAATACATGACGATCTCGATGATTAGGAAGAGAAATTCATTGATTTTGAATTAGGACTTGAATAGACTCTGGAGATGGCCGACTCATGAGGTTAAGAGACAAACTGCAGAAAGGCCGACTCAGGTTGGGTGAAACTTCCCTTGGAAAAAAGTACACAAGATGATCAAAATTAGGTAGCATGACATTGACATAATTTCATGATGTAGCAGGAAACACAAACTCTCCATGTGTTTGGAAGAGTAACCAAACGGAGGAGGACACAACTCTATGTAGCGATAACAACTTCCTAAGGTCATACTAGATCCCAATTCTTGACAAACAAACAAAAGGATGTGCTTTGTCCAAGGGAGACTCTTTGTGCTGCTGAAAAAAGAATACATATTTCCCATCCCCTCTTTTTGGGATATTTGATTTTTTTGTCTTTTTCAATTTTTTAAAGAGCTTGAAAAGGAATACAATAATGCTATGTTATAAAGGAGGAATGAGTGTCGCAAGAAAGCATACTAGTTCCAAGAAAAAGGAACATACTAATGCTCAGAGAAAGGAGACATGTGCAGGAAAATGACAATCGGGGAAAATTCCTCCATGGGTCAAGGTTTCAAGTCACATAGGCAAAAAGTGCTCCAAGGCTTGTGTATAAGGCATGCTTCAAAGGTTCAGTTGAGAGCAACATGCAGCCAACATTAGGCCAAAGACGCAAAGATGAAAATGTGATTAAGCAAGACACAATGAGACCCCTTCCATGTAATTTTTACGAGCCCGGAGAAGGTAAGATCGGTAGTTTTTTCACGTTTATAGAGTCTGAAAAAAAATGTAAAAGAAGACTCCAGGGAGTACCTTTTTTGGAGATAGTCTAGTCGGTTCGAAAAAGGGGTAAACTTGCACTGAAAATATGTCTATTCAAAATCATTTTAACAAGTGTGACAAAGACAAGATCACTCAACAATGTTTTCAATTTTAAGGAGTCTGAAAAGAGCTTAACTATGGACTCACAACCTTTTTATGAGTTTAGTATCCTTAGCCCGAAAAATTATAAAATTTATTGATGAGAACTCTCTCAGCGAGACGAATCTCTCGAGGTGTACCTTTTTCCTCTATAATCTACAAGATGGAAAAAGGTTTAAGCTCATGCCAGTATATGTTCTTTTCGACCAATTTAATGAGTGTGAAGGAACAAGGTCACTCGACGATCTTTTCAATTTTAGGGAGTCTGAAAAGAGCTTAACTATGGACTCCATGGGTGTTCCTTTTTTGTATGTAATCTCCAAGGCCCGAAAAAGGTGATAAACCAAAACCAAGGAGAATGTCCCTTTTTCGAAGATTTAGTCCCTCAGGCCCGAAAAAGAGTTAAAATGATGCCTGAGAATACTCTTCTAGTGAACCGAAGTTCCTAGAGCATACCTTTATTTGTGAAATTGACCGTCCGGACTGAAAAATGGGTAAACTACCACTGGACAGACATGCCTTTAAATTTGTGTTTGGCAAGCGTGAAGGGAAACAAGATCTCTAGGTAATATTTTCATGTTTAGAGAGTCTGAAAAGGGCTTAAAGAAGACTCCAAGGGGCTACTTTTCTTAGTTAATCCAGACAATATCGAAAAGAATAAATACAGTCTCATCGGATGTTGCTTTCAAATTTTAAAGAGAGCTTGAAAAACAATAAAGCATGCTCATTTGGGAGTCTCGAGGGTAAGGCCAAGAATGATGGTGCTTCAAACGAATGAGGCTTAATCTCGTAATCATGACAGGACTAACAAGGAATCCCGAGCCTATAGTCATTACTGACAACATGGATGCCAAAATGCATGAAGGATCTACCTAGGGCATCCATGTATAGGTAGGATCTACCACCTAATTATGACACTTCTAGTGAAGCAATGAAGGTTATGTGTTGCACCTCAGTGGGATCACTCCTATGACAAAGCGGAAAAGACAACGAGATGCATAAAGTGGAGATGAAATCCTAACTTATATGCAAAGAGTTGGAAAAATTGACTTTTACCAAAGGATAACAAAAGGTGACCCATCCCCCCAAAAAATTACCAAACCAAAAGGAAAAGAGTACCATAACATCCAATAAGAAACTTAGAATCGGAACCAAGTGATTTCCAGGCCAGGAAAAAAGACAAAGGGGGTCAAAAATTGGCAAAAAAGGCCAAAATAATCTATAAATAGAAGCTAATAGCTCATTTTCACCATTGCAGTTTGAAAATTAACCAAAAGGAGAAAAAAACCCTTTGCTAAAGAAGTTGATTCCAAGAGCTTCAGTGGACAAAATGAACTTCTGCTTGGACCAAGTAATTACAATTTCATCCCTCTTTCCTTTCAATATGTCATTTATTCATTTATTTATTTTTTAGGGGGTGCGCTCTCCTAAAAAGAGTGGCCATGCGTGTATGTCGGTTGTCCAAGGACAACCCACATATGTAATCAGGAAGAAAACACTTTTCCCATGTACATACGCGACTGTGGACAATACATCTCGCGTACACCCATGAAAGATTAGAAAAAATTAAAAGGCAAGAGATAACTTCTTCCAATTTTTCCATGGAATAGGATGTATGTCCACTGGAGGGATAGGGAGCATGAGGACGTATATATACTGGTCGAAGAGGACCCTTCAGCCATCGCTGCATAGAAATAGTGTGGGCTATAGAAGTTCTTCCAGTGTCCTTTTATGAGGGCACAACCCAAGTTACTTAACACCCTTGTTTATTATTGGCACCTGGATGCATAGGCATTCATGTTAGAGGGATATTCATTGACTCCAATGACTGAGGACATTTACTTCCTGACTGGACTCTCGAGGAGAGGGGAACCAGTCAATCTGCGAAAATTTCCCTCTGGGCCTTTCAACATCGAGGACTACATTCAGATGTATTGTGAGTTTGGCACTAAGAAGGTAGGTTGTTAGGTGCCTGTTCATAAGATCACCAACTTGAATCTTCAGGTGATCTTGTTACTGATTGGGCAGATTACTTGATCTGTGGCCCTGCACCAGGCCTCCTGGGCACACATGCACTATGCCATTCAGTGCCAGGAGGCACACATTTTTTACTAGAGCACAACCATTTTTATGTGCATGAAGAGACAACTGACAGAGTGTCGACGACGCAGAAACAAAAAATTTGGGTTTGGCACTATCTTATGCTCTTTCTTCTTTGAGAGGGTACCCAATCTCAGTCCTAGAGAGACGGTGCAGGGGCATGTGGCCTCCTTCTGACGATATGTAGATGGGCATCATTGCTGCCATGAAAGGGGGGAAGGGAGGACCATAGAGGCCTTCGATGACAAGTTTTTTTACTAGTGGGCATGGTAGATTCCGACGATTGAGGACTACCCCTACGTCGGGATCAACTTTTCCAGGGATCCAGACATGCCCATGCCTCTCGGGGAGGAGCGAGGAGAGATAGGTAACTTGTTTTAAATGTTATTTAATTTTAAATAATTTATATATATATCATTTTTATGTGTGTATAGAGTATTGATTCTTGTGTATCTACTATGTACAGATGTGGGACTAGCGCGTCTAGCAGAATTCATGGGGACTCAACGCCATCCTCGACCAGAGGTAGGACCAACAGAAGTTGTTGGACCAACAGCCACAGGGGGACCTCCAACCGGAGAGACTAAGAGATTTTTGAGAAGAGTGGAGGGTGTTGTTTCTGAGTTTACACTTAAGGATCACAGTGTAATCTCAGGCATCATAAAATAAAGAGAATTTTAATGTTTTCTTTTTCTACCTCAGTTATGTGAGAAAAGTTACTAAAATTGAATTAATAGTATCACAGCTCAGAGGCCATTTTTCATATTCGAGTTAAACTTGAAAATATTGAATGTAAATGAGAGAAAAACATAAAGTTGTTAGACAAAGCAAGGCATCAATCACAAAAGAATCTTACTATGTTACAGAAGAAGAAAATAGATATGGTAACCTTTTATGAAGCATAAAATGTAGCAATCTAATTAAATCACAGGTCTTGTATTTGCTAATAGAAAATATAGATGAAAATATATTAGCTATCAGATAACTAAATGAAAAATATAATCATAGTAGAAGTTGTACTAAATTGCGATCAGGCATTCATAAAGGAAATATAGAAAAAGATGTTGAAATGTGTAAAGACAGTAGAACACATAACTCAAATTGGACGAAATGTGGAAACTCTGATCTGCACTTGTATTAATTCTTAATGCAGAGAGTTCTCTCAATTACAACTGGAAAGAGGCAGCCCTGGTGCATTCTTTCGAATATCTATTTATACAAAAAATTCTCAACCTTAGATGGTTGGAATTTTCGTTATTTCTAAAAAGAAGCGGTTACAAAATAAGAGACTTGGAATGCTCCACCTAGTTCTCTTTTGTTTCTTTCTCCTCCCAGCAGAGGCTTTTTCCTTTATTGTTTCCCAATTTTTACCCTGATAATATTTAATAATGATTTGTTCAGATGATATATACATATTACCTCATTGATCCTTTGAGGTACTTCCTTTTCCTCGCTCAATACATTCGACACATCTTCCTACAAATTGGGCTACTATTTTGGAAGGTTTTGTCACGTCTTTTGCCTAAAAAATGTACCACTTCTTTTCTAATTGTGGCAGTCTATCTTCCATTATTTGATCTTCTGAAGACATTGCCTGTAACTGCAGGTTAGGCTTCACCAACCATCTATCTATCTAAGAGATGTTGACCTGTTTTAACTGCAAAATTTCAGCCTGAGCTTCTTCTAAGATTGCTTTGATATCAAACTGACGTTTTACTATGTTAGTTTGTCCTAGTATTTCAAAAGGATCATATTTTCTGAGGCCTACAAAATCCCTATTCAATGAGTGAAAAATATCTTCATAAGCCTCCTTGATCTCTTTAGCTGTTATTTTTCTTTCGACTATGTTGGCTTCCCAGGTTTTCAATATTATGTCACCTCTAACTTGCTCTAAAACATATAGCCTAGGAACTACAGACATTCCTTCTTTAGTTGATGATATAACCGCTTCCTGAAAAGTGGTTCTAGTTGCAATAGCCTCTCTCTCTCTCTACAACAAATATTATCCAATGATTGTTTTGCTACCAGAAAATGATTTTGAATAATTTCTACCTTGATAAAAAGGCTCTGTTGTGCTATTTCTAGTTTCTTTTGCACTTCCAGTGCTTGAGCTCAAAACACTACTATATCAACAACCATGTTCTCAGTGGAACTGACTTTGTCCTATAATTTTTTTACCAACTCATCATATTGGATGGCTCGTCCTTCAATCGCTTGCACATTATTATGCATCTCATCAAGGTTAGACTTGAGCAGTTGGATTTCTTGCTTATCATTAGCTCTTGCCTGTTCAAGACCTTTGTTGATTTTTCTTCGGACATTCCATTCTACAGTCTTTATTTGGTTTTGTAATTGGTTTATTAGCAGGTCTTTTTGCTTCATCCGCTCTTTTAAAGTTCCAACTGAAAACTGGTTGGTTGTTGCATAGGCCCCCAATGAACTTGCTACTTCTTCAATAAATTCTACCTCTTGTAAGGCTTCTCCATTAATTAGCACTCTAATTCTTTTGACCGCTGCACCCACCTTTTGGTGTGTTTCCCTTTTCACCAGATCTTTCCTTTTCTTGCTGAAAAAGAAATCAGAAGGAGGTGTCTCTTCTATGGGAATGGGTGTGAGATATTCTATGAACACTACCTCTGCGTCAGGGTTCCCTTTGGTGAACTGTAAAGGCGTGATAAAATTCAGGGGGTTGTTGATTTTTGTAGATGACCATTTTTCGATCGCCTCTGTAGTTGGCTTATCTGGTGTAGATAATGATGTATCCTCTTCCTTATTTGTTAGCATATCTACTTGATCTTTGGCCTGATTACCTGACACATATGTGGTCAGGGTATCTTCTTTCTAAGTTGAGACCTCAGTTTTCTCTAAGTTTTTCCAGGCTTCTTGTTTGTTGGAATTTCTAGCTTCTGGATTTTGGGTCTCCATTTGTTGTGTAGCTGGAGATGTTGAAGCTTCTCCTTGTAATACTTTAGGGAGGGTAATTTTTCGGTGATTTTGAAAGTCATAGAATTCAATCATTTTGTTGGGTGACAGAGTTCGAACCCAACCTAATACCTCTGAATAAGATCTCACTCCTCAAAAAATCTCATCTTGCAGAAAATCCTCGTGTTCATATTTTTTTAGGTTGCAATTGGCCATGTGGTTACCCACAACCTTCTGTGGGTTGTGCTTCTTGAATTCAATGTTGACCAACTTTATTTCTTCTAAGGCTGCGGCCTCCACTTTGGAGTGGCCAAAATACAATAAAGAAGATGCACCAATATGTAAAGGAAAATATGGCCATACCTTCTTCTGTACAACTTTGAGATCTTTGTTGATCCCGCCAAGTACAGTTTGTCGTGTGACCTCTCGACACACTATTCGGTCTGGTAAAAATTACGGCAAAGCATAGGGGGGAATTGAATAGCCAAAAACCATGATATAGGAAAATTGTTCCTCAATATACCAGTCTACCAATTTACCCAAGTTAGCCACAATTTTGTCTAAAATTCTGGGAGGAGGATGACCAAATACAACAGTGTGCATTGGCACCACTACCCAGTTACAAATTTCATAGAATAAATCTTTCTCCTTGTCTTCCCAGAGCTTTGAATGATAAATGTGAATTAGCTCTACGCTATTTGGAGTCCATCTCCATCCCATCAGCGGTAAAGGCATCATGAAATAGATGGCGTCCATGATATATGTTGACATGAATAGTGAAGTTGGTTTCCCCTTGCTTCTTTGTGTCCAATATTCTATAATTTCACTAGTCAGATTGTCTGACAATATCTTAGCCTATTCGATGGAATACCCTTCTGCTACTATGTGTATCATGGGCACCCATGGTAGAAAGAAATGAGTTGTGTTCTCTTTTCCATAAAGTCTACACATCAACATCGCTATATACATGAACTGTGGTGCTAACGATGAGATTGAGTATATGCTGTGAGAATCGGCTCTGAACTTTTTGGGTCATGAATACCAGTCCTTGATCAAGTCAGAAAGGATTTTTCCATATTGATCACACTCCTTCATGTTAAAATCCTCTAAGAAAATGGCATTGTAAATAAAGTTTGGTGATGCAGACAGTTTATACATCACCTATATGTGTTTTGGTCAAAATGACCCAACATCTCTCTTTTGAGAATTGAAAATAGTTCTGGTTGGGATATCCACATGATCTAGTGCCCATCCAATCATATCATTGTAGTGCAAAAGTTGTGTCCTTGTTGCTACCTTATGCATTTCTGACTGAGCAACAATCTTATATTTGGTAGACATATCTTCCTTTTTGTTGTCGCTTGAATCATCTGGGTAGTTTACCAGCTCATACTGTAGGATGTTGAATACATGTGTCCAGGTCTTCACTATGTCTATACTTCTGGGGAAGGTATCGGAGAAAAGATCTGAGCTTTGGCCTGAAATTTCACCAGTTGCTTTAGTTGCTTTTCGAGGTGGCATGGTAGCAGTTTTCAGAAACCTGTTAATTGTCACAGAAAATACACAGGACTGAGTGTCTTGCTAAGCAGTTTCTGTCAAAACGCGAATGTAATCAAAATGAAAACCTTTCTTGTCTTAAACACATCAACTTGCATATACCTTCACTGACAATGCATTTAATCCTTTTAATAAAAAAGATTTGGGCGTTAAAGTAGGATCTTATTTGGGATCATTTCCCTGGGCTGGCTATTTAATATCATTAATGGTCGATATTTCCTGATCGAAAAAATATGTATGAAATTTGAAATCACCCATATCGCAAATCGTCATAAATTCAACGGTTAAATAAGATTGTTTTATTTCTATTAATAAATTGAGTTTATATCGTTAATTAATTATGTTTAATCCTTAATCCATTTTGGGGTTTCGGGTCCCAGGTTATCTTTCTTCAGTTCAAGCTATGATTCTCGAATCACAAAATTGTGATTGATTATTTAGTATTAATCATGTTTAACATTTTTAATTAATCGTGATTAATTAAGAGTTTCGCGACTTTGCATATCGGGACTTTGGGATTCTTATCATATCTAACTATTAGTATTGTGAAACCCCAAAACCCGACACTTTGAAGGTTGTCTTTAGCGATTTGACTTTTTAATGAATGGGTGGATCCATCACTTTTAAGGTTTTTAGATCGTTGGATAAATTAGAAGACTTTATCAATGGTGAGACTCAACAAATTTTATTCTTATTCAAATGAAAATTATTAAAGCCTAAAGTCTAGAAAAATATGTGTTCTAACATAGGCTCCATCTAGGGATCGCGTCTCCCTATGAGGCGCTGAAGAACGGTAGACCAAATGCCTTTATTGGGTAAATGGATTCATTATTGCATTTATGTGAAACACATCTGAAAGAATACACATATAAGGACTTAGGATTTCATCCTTATCTCTAAAAACTTTCAAAACTAAATCATTCACCGATCTTCGATTTTAGACTTATCAATGGCTTCCTTTTCTTAAAATTGACTTCAGATTTTCTTAATATAATCGAAAAAACCTTAATCGTTCTACCATGTTATGTTTGATTTTATTCGTATCAAGGCAAATTAATTTCAATATCTTCAATCAGGGAGTCCTGTGCTAGCTTGGAATGTAGATCTAGTCGAAAAGAGAACTAGTTTCCAGAGCACATTAAAATTCATGTATAATAGCCTTGCAGATATCGTAGACATTGCGTCACTGCCAGCGAGACTGTTCAGTACCCTGGTGAAGTTATCTAATTTCCCATATTGAATTTCCTTTCACCACTTCAATTAGTAATTTTTTGCATTTAAATGTCCAGATGAGGGAAATCATTTAACGAATTTCCTTTCATCATCTCTTTTTGGACTAGATGGGGGAAATCATTTTATGAATTTCCTTTCACCATCTGTCTTATTTTAAAACGTGAAGTGGGGGAAATCAATCAGTATACAATATACCAGGGATGATATATGTTTATAATTTAGCAAAGAGGTCTGTCAACTCACTTTGATTACTTTTGACTAATCCTCCTCTGACCATCAAGATATCTTCGCATACAGGGAAGTTCTCACGGGGAGTTTCTATTTTCCAGGGAATTTCCTTGAGTGAAATAATCAATTTAAAACATGTTAGAAGGCATAATATAGTTAGGATTAGCATAGACATACTTTTTCTCAGTTAAAGTTTGAGGAATTATAAGAATTTTTACCTATTCTCATTTTGAAGATTTGTTTATGAGTTTTCAAATTTAAGGCTAGATCCTTTTTCCTCTATCAAAATCATGGGATGATATCAAGAGTCATGTGAAAATATAACTTGAAAATGAGTAGGGGAAGAGAAACGGGGTTCATATGTGTTGTTGTAAGTACGGTCACTCTTAAGCAAGATTTTTATTTGACTCTTGAAACTTTTTCTTTTAAGTCTTTTTATTACATATTTTTTATTTCATCCAGAGAAAAATCTTGATAATTAAAACATAATTTTTTATTCCTCTGGTTATAGATTAGGTGATGATGTTAGTAAACAGAGATTTCTGTTTTACTCATTAATATCACCTTTAAAATTTTAACTTGAGTTTACAGGGCAGAAGTTCATACCTTGGAATTTTTCTATATTTTCAGCCAAGCAAACTATTAGTTTATCACCTGTTTCGAGAGAAGTTTGATGCGAGTATCTATGCATGTCAGTTTCTGATATCTCTAATCTCTCGGCTATCAACAAGTCTCCTGCATGGAAATAACATGAAGTATCAGGAATTTACATAGACCAAAACTCTATGTGTTACTTATTTTTATATTTTTTGTTTTTTACGAAATCAACTGACCGAGTTTTATTTACAAATGAAAGTAAAAACTTACCCAAGAAAATGAAAAATATGAATCAAAAACAAGGAAATCAAACTGGTATATACAATGAAATTTTGGAAACCAACTATTGCATAAAATGTTTCAGGTAACGCCCATTTATAGGGGCATTAAGGATTTTACCATCCAGATTTTCCAAAAAAAATGAATTCTTCCCTTCAGAAGCTATGATTTTGAAAGGTCCACGCCAAATATGGTCGAATTTACCATGCTTTCCTGAATCTTCCTTCCTAACATCCCACTTTAAAACTAAGTCACCAGGAAGGAATTCTTTGTCTTTAGCTTTTTGGTCAAATAGGTCTTTCATTTTATCTTGGTACTTTTGGAGTTTTTCATCTACTTCAGCCCTATTCTGTTGGACTTCAATCAATTGATTTATTTTTTGGTGACATGATTTGGCTCTTCCTTTTCATCTTTCTAGAGTTTCATTACAGGAAAAGCCAGGTTGATGGGTAGTACCGCGTCAGTCCCATACACCATTTGGAAAGGGGACATCCCGATCGAGCTCTTAGTGCCTATCTGATTTTCCCACAAAGCATACTTCAAATGCACATGCCAGGCTTTCTTATTTTCACTCAACACCTTTTTAATTATGGTGATCAAGATTTTATTTGATGATTTAGATAATCCATTGCCTTGAGGATAGTAAGTTGTAGAGTGTCCTAGTATGATGTTGTACTTTTGACAAAATATTATCATGGCCATGGACTTGAAATCTTGAGCATTATCGGTAATGATTTTTCGAGGGTAGCCAAATCTTGATAAAATATTCTCTTCCAGGAAACTGATCACTACTGTGTCTATTGTGTTTCATGTAGGAATGGCTTCCATCCATTTAGTAAAATAATCGGTAGCGATCAGGATCCACTTATGTTGAACGCTTGAATGAGGATGTATTTCACCAATAAAATCCAGACCCCATTGTTGAAACAAAGCTTCAGTTTTAACTGGAACCAAAGGTAGTGCGAGAATCTTTTTCTTGCCTACGAATAATTGATAGGGGTTACAAGCTCTGACTTTAGCATTCACATCAGTGAATAATTTCGGCCAATAATATCCCTTTCTTAGGATTTTATAGGTTGTTTCTCTCCATGCGTGATGTCCTCCACACACTCCTTCGTGAAACTCGTTTATGACCTTATCTGTTTCATATTCTATTAAACAACTCAATAAAAAAACCAGAGGATCCTTCCAATATAGTTGACCATCTACAATACAATATTTCACTACGTGAAAATTCAACGTTCTTTCTTTAGAAGGAGTCATGTCACTCAGGAATTGAAGAGTCAGTAAATATGAAACTGTGTCACTATACCAAGCTAAGGAAGAGAACTTATCCTGGATTTGAGTTGTAGGCATTTGATCATCGAATTCGTCTATATCTGGAATTTCTTCATAAGCTTGTAAATGATTTATTCCAAGTGCTCTAAGATTAGATTTGGATAGTAGCTTAGCCAAACCCTATCCTTTGACAAGCTTCCTCGGCTTCACTTCCATATCGAATTATTGAATTTTAGCGAGCCATTGGCCTCTCCTTCTATTACTATCGGGTTGAACCAATATATCTTTAACGGAACTGGTGGGTAGATATGTGATAATCTTAAAATGGAGTACATAAGTTCTGAAAGATTTGAGGGTTTTCACCATTGCATAAGCTTTATTTTCCAATATATCATATTTGAGTTCATCATCTTTGAGACTTTTGCTAAAAAATGTGATTGGTTTCTCGAAACCCTCATAATTGTTTTTGTAATAGTACAGTCGCGATAGTGTGTTCAGAGGCAAATGAAAATATCAAGAATTATTTCATGTAATATGGGCTTGACAGTACTGTTGCTTCGCCTATAACCTTTTTAATACATTCGAATGACGCTTTGTCTTCGGTTGTCCACTTGACCTCGCTGTCTTTCTTGAGCATATCTGTAATCAATTTTACAATTTCAACAAAGTTTGGGATAAATCTTCTTAAAAAATTAATTGTTCCTAAAAATGACTAAATCTCCTTTCTATTCCTAGGAATATTTATAGAATTTATAGCTTGGACCCTTTTTGGATCAATTTTAATTCCATCTTTAGACACTATATGACCCAAGAGTTTACCTTACTGCATTGAAAAATGAGATTTCTTAGGATTCAAAGACAAACAAATTTTTCGGCATTTCTTGAACGTCTGTTTGAGGTGTAAAAGGTGCTCTGCATCAGACTTAGAAAACATAGTTAGATCATCAAGTTAAATGACAACGAACTTATCTCTTTCACCAACAAAAGAGATGCCCATAGCTCGTTGGAAAGTGGCTCTTGCTTTCATTAAACCAAATGGCATTTTATCATACATAAAGGTGCCCCATGGGGTGGTAAATGTGGTTTTCTCTTTATCATCCTCATGGACTGCAATTTGGTTATAGCTTGAAAAGCCATCAATCATAGAAATTATATTATCTCCTACTACCTTTTCCAACACATGATCCATTTCAGGTAATGGATAATTATCTTTGAGTGATGATCTATTTAAATTTCTGAAGTCCACGCACAGTCTGATTTCACCATTTTTCTTCCTGACTGGAACTAAATTGGCTACCCACTAGGAGTATCTGAGTGGGACAATTATCTTGGCATCTAGAAGTTTCTTTACCTCTTTCTCTATCACAGGCAGTAATATAGGATTTATTTGTCTGAGCTTCTACCTGAATGGTTTAACACCCTTCTTCAGAGGAATTTTGTGTTCAATTATGGTGGTGTCATAGGTTCTTAATTCATCATAGGACCAGGAAAAAACATCCTTATACTATTTGAGTAACTCAACATATTTAATTTTTATTTCGGGAGGAAGGTATTTAGATAATTTTACCAACCTAGGAGTTTCCTTGGTACCTATATCACAATCTTCAACTTCTTCTGGCTGAGGCTATAAAGTAGACTTCAAAGGAATGTCGTCATGATTAAATAATCTCTCCAAGGGGATCAGACCTTTGGGGATCTGATTATTTTTCAGTATCATCATACGATGATTAGCAATTATATCTTGAAACTCCCGAGGATCTTCTCCTTCCTGCATAATCCAAGTGGGATCATTCTTATTTTCTTGGTCAATATGTGTTTCAGCAAAGTCATCCACCATCTCTAGGAATTGTTTGATTTGTTCATCATCTTCAAAAACCTACCAGTGTTGTATATTGTTTGGTATTGAAGGTTTGTGACTCATTTCTATATGATACTTTAGTTTGAAAGTAGTAGGAGGTACAAACATCGAAGTTTCTTTGGCTAATGATTATGCCTGTTGATTTTCTGCTCTGGGAATGTAGTGAACATTAACCGATGAGAAAAAAAATTCAATCAGATCCCAGGAACAATTTCTGTAAGACCTTAACCTTAGTTGTTTAGCCTGAAACTGACGATTTATCTGTTTTATAATTATTTTTGCATTGCCATGGACTTCCAAGTTTTTAATTTTCAACTTACCGACAACTTCTAATCCTAAAACCAGGGCTTCATATTGGCATACATTATTGGCATAATCAATGTCCCACTGTAACCTATAAGAGAAATGGATAATGAACTTGTCTCCCGGTGCCACAAAAAGCACTCCAGCTCTTGCTCCTTCACAAGATGAAGCACCATCGAAATACATTTTCTAAACTCTAGTACTATATACATCTTTATTTGTCTTTTCTATTTTTTCTTTTTTTGTACAATCTTTTTCTATACATTCTTCTAAATCATCATCTATCGATAAAATACAGTTTCTTAAATCTTGATCTGTGACATAAACAGGGTAGTTATTCGGGTTAAGTGCATCACTTACTGTAAATGCCATCCTTGTTTCTCTGTACAAGTGGGTGAACTTTTCGTCAAAGATCAGGATTGTAGCGTATTTCATATTGAGTTGAAGGGATCCTCCAATTTTGGCACCCCAAGACCTGGATAACAACATGTCATACTTTGGAGGTATATCAACAACGACCACATCCATCAGAACACTTTTTACAGGAATCTGTGCAAGATTAACCCCTAATATTTAATCATACCCATACATTTAACTTTTCTCGAATCAAAAGAATACAGATCTCTGTATGGTCGAGTAATTTCAAGACCAAGCCTATCCATAATACCTTTGGTAATCACATTGTGGGAATCTCTAGAATCTAACATGCAATTATGGAGCAGGTGATCATGCACAGTTAGCGTAATGTAAAAGGGAGCGACAGTATCTCTAGCACCTTCAAAGTGAGGACCAAATATTATATTCGGTTTATCATCTTCCAAATTTATAACGTCAGCTTGAATTTTACTTTCCGAAAAATTGATCATTTTGGCAATTTGTTTCCTGTATGTTGGGTTTTTGCCAATTCGACCAGAGGTACAAGGATATTGATTTTATTAATCTCATTTTCTAGATTAAAAGTTCCCGCTGTCTTATCAGCCTCTCTGGTTTGGATTTCTATCTCTCTTTTTTATTATTTATTAATTTGTGTTGCTTTTGTTTCAGTTGTTTTTGTTTCTGGCATGGGAATTTCCACTGTTCTTGTATTAACAACTGGTGTTTCTGCCGCTTTTGTCTTGGTAGACTATGTGTCAACAATATTTGTTTTAACTATATGTTTTTTAGTAGATTTTGGAGCTGCCTCATTTGTTTCCCCTCTTGATAAGATTTTCTTTGGTTGGGCAGTTGTGATATTTCTATTTCTAGGCCTTAGATTATATTTCTGTTGGAGCTCGTCCATTATATTATCAGTGATTCCCTGATAAGAAGAATCATCTATTATATATATGCTCTCATCGTTATTAGACCAACCTCCTGCGTTTAGAGATTTTTCATAATCTTGCCTCGTTAAATAAAGTTCTTGACAATCATCGCCAAGATTATTGATATCCTCTTCTAACTCCTCAAAATTTTGCATGTCCTCTCCTCCTATAAAATTTTCATTCTTAAAGGGGGCTTGAATCCTTTGATCTTCATTCTTTATTTGTCTTTGTTGTATTTGAGGGTTAGGATTCCTTCTAAAATATTTTCTAGGGAAATGATCATTCTTAGATTGGTCCAATTCCATTTTCGAGATTTTATTTAACAATTCTTTGATTATTTTAGCCATGTTGTCCATCTTATCTTCCGAGGACCTCCCAACTCCGGAGGGTCCTTCTTGTTCTCTGAATCTCCTAGTTTCTTTATTTCCCGTTTCAAATTTAGCTTTTAACTTCCTTGATGCCATCATGTTTGACTCAATTTCCATGACATCATCCTGCATTTTGGTGAGATCGATAGATCTCCTTTCTCTCAATAATAAAGCAAAATCAAGGTCAAAAGCCCCAACGTAAGTTACTTTTGTTGCAGGTTGGGAAGGTTTAACCTTAGCTGGAATATTGTTATATAATTTATTGAATATTTGAGTAAATTCGAGAACTGTTTACGAAGTTTTATTTCTTAAAGCTCCAAACTCGGTTAGATAATAAAGGTGATTTTTTCTCTCTCCCCATTGTCTAAGAAAGGTTCTTTCTAAATCATCATATGATCCTATGGAATCTGTTGGCAATCCTCGAAACCAGGTTCTCACCTATCCTTCAAAATTTTGAACTAGGAGTCTTGAATAAATGTCCTCGTGCTCAAGGCTAAGGATATCAGTGAATTGATCGAAGAAATTTATGTGTTCAGCCATGGTTAAATTCCCCTCTCCTGTAAATTTTGGCAGGTTTTTCATATAATTTTCAGGTAGATCATGGAGGGGAACTGGGAGGACCATAGGAGCATACCTAGTAGCTACTTTGGCAAATATTCTAGGAGGTGGGGGTGGTACTTGACCACCTCCTCCTCCTCCTCCAGCACCTAATTCTCTTCCAGCACCACCACCACCTACGACACCACCTCCTCCGGCCACAACCATTGATAATATAAAGGGTGAAACTTGGAGATTATAGAGAAGACTTTCAAAGATGTGTAGTGATTTTTCGGTTGCTTCTGGATGAACCGAAAAGGTTTCAAGAAATTGGTCATCAAGGGACAGGAAATATGAAAAAGAGGGAACTGGAAAATGAGGACTGTTTTCTTCAGACTTACAGGATGTATAAACGGGAGAACCAATAGGATTCAAGACAGAGTATAAGGTATAATATTCAAAACTTCGAGAGGTTGGAAGCTTGAATATGGGAACTGATGAAATGTCAATTGAAGCGGGAAGTGAGATGGATCTTTTACCTCTATTGGTAAAGGAGATAGTTGGAAAAGTCTCGGCTTTAAACTTGAGTAAAACCAACTCAGGTTTTAGGGTTTCACTTCTATTGTTAGAAGTTTCTCTGAAAAGGATTTGGGTGGAACTTTATTGTGGTGATAAATGCTCAAGTAGACCCTTAGTATTAGATTGTGTGGATTTGGGTTGACAAATCTTACTTGTTGATGCAGTAGTCTGTTTAAGGTATCCCCTTGGTTTCATAATTTTTTTAGGGTCGGACACAAGCGAGGTTTGCTTATCGTCTAGATTCTTTCTGTTATTTTTTTTTATTAAATGAAATTTTATTAGTTGTGGAGTTTCCAAGTGAAATATAAAAATTACCCTTATAATGTATTCAATCTTTGTTCACTATCAAAGAGAGAAACTTACCAATGTCTTTCTCCCAGAGAAAAAATAACTTCGATTCTCCGTCCCCGACAATGACGCCAAAAAGATGTTGTTCTTGAGTTTACACTTAAGGCTCACAGTGTAATGCGAGGCATCATAAAATAAAGAGAGTTTTAATGTTTTCTTTTTCTACCTCAGTTATGTGAGAAAAGTTCCTAAAATTGAATTAATAGTATCACAACTCAGAGGTTGTTTTTCGTGTTTGAGTTAAACTTGAAAATATTGAATGTAAATGAGATAAAAACATAAAGTTGTTAGACAAAGAAAGGCATCAATCATAGAAGAATCTTAATCTGTTATAGAAGAAGAAAATAGATATGGTAACCTTTAATGAAGCATAAAATGTAGCAATCTAATTAACTCACGGGTCTTGTATTTGCTAATAGCAAATACAGAGGAAAATTTGTTAGCTATCAGATAACTAAATGAAACATATAATCACAGTAGAGGTTGTACTAAATTGCGATCACACATTCATTAAGGAAATATAGAAAAAGATGCTGAAATGTGTAAAGATAGTAGAACATGTAACTCAAATTAGACGAAATGTGGAATCTCTGGTCTGCACTTGTATTAATTCTCAATGAAAAGAGTTCTCTCAATTACAACTAGCAAGAAGCAGCCCTGGTGCATTCTTTCGAATATCTATTTATACAAAAGATTCTCAACCTTAGACGGTTGGAATTTTCGTTATTTCTAAAAAGAAACAATTACAAAATAAGAGACTTGGAACACTCCACCTAGTTCTCTTTTTTTTCTTTATCATGTTAGCAGAGGCTTTTTCCTTTCTTGTTTCCCAGATCTAACCCTGATAATATTTAATAATGAGTTGTTTAGATGATATATACATATTACCTCATTGATCCTTTGAGCTACTTCATTTTCCTCGCTCAATACATTCAACACATCTACCTACAAATTGGGATACTATTTTGGAAGGTTTTGTCACATATTTTGCCTAAAAAATGTACCACTTATTTTCTAATTGTGGTAGTCTGTCTACCATTCTTTTATCTTCTGAAGAAATTGCCTGTAAATGCAGATTAGGCTTCACCAACCATCTATCTATCTGAGCGATAATGATCTTTTTTAATTGAAAAATTTCATCCTGAGCTTCTTCTAAGCTTGCTTTGATATTAAATTGATGTTTTACTATGTTAATTTGTCCTAGTATTTCAGAAGGATCATATTTTCTAAGGCCTACAAACTCCCTATTCAATGAGTGAAAAATCTCTTCATAAGCCTCCTTGATCTCTTTAGCCGTTCTTTTGCTTTTGACTATGTTGGCTTCCTAGGTTTTCAATATTATGTCACCTTTGACTTGATCTGAAACAGATAGTCTGGGAACTGGAGACATTCCTTCTTTAGTTGATGATATAACCTCTTTCTGAAAAGTGGTTTTAGCTGCAATAGCCTCTCTCTCTCTCTGCAACAAATATTATCCAATGATTGTTTTTCTACCAGAAAATGATTTTGAATAATTTATACCTTGATAAAAAGTCTTTGTTGTGATATTTCTAGTTTCTTTTGCACTTCTAGTGCTTGAGCTTGAAACATTGTTATACCAACAACCATGTTCTCAATGTAACTGAATTTGTCCTGTAATTGTTTTACCAACTCATCATGTTGGATGGCTTGTCCTTTGCTCGCTTGCACATTCTTATGCATCTCATCAAGGCTAGACTTGAGCAGTTGGATTTCTTGTTTATCATTAACTCTTTATTGTTCAAGACCTTTGTTTATATCTCTTTGGACATTCCCTTCTACAGTCTTTATTTGGATTTGTAATTGGTTTATTAGCAGTTCTTTTTGCTTCAACCGCTCTTTTAAAGTTCCAACCAAAAACTAGTTGGTTGTTACATAATCCCCCAATGAACCTGCTACTTCTTCAGCAAATTCTACCTCTTCTAAGGCTTCTCCATCAATTAGTACTTTGAGTATTTTGACCGCTACACCCACCTTTTGGTGTGTTCCCCTTTTCACCACATCTTTCCTTTTCTTGCTGAAAAATAAATCGGAAGGAGGTATCTCTTCTATGGGAATGGGTGTGAGATCTTCTATGAACACTACCTCTGCATCGGGGTTCCCTCTAGTGAACTGTAAAGGCGTGATAAAATGAATGGAGCTGCCGATTTTTATAGATGATTGTTTTCTGGTCGCCTCTGTAGTTGGCTTATCTGGTGTAGATAATGACTTATCATCTTCCTTCTTGTTAGCGTCTCTGCTTGATCTTTGGCCTAATTACCTGACACATTTTCCATTGGGGTATCTTCTTTCTGAGTTGAGACCTTAGTTTTCTCTAAGTTTTCTCTAGCTTCTTGTTTACTGGAATTTTCATCTTCTGGATTTCGGGTCTCCGTTTGCTGTGTAGCTGGAAACGTTGAAGCTTCTCCTTGTAATACTTTAGGGAGGCTACTTTTTCGATTATTCTGAAAGTCATAGAGTTCAATCACTTTCTTGGGTGATAGATCTTAGACTCGACCTAATACCTCTGAATAAGATCTCCCTCCTCGAAAAATCTCATCTTGTGAAGAATCCTCATGTTCATATTTTTTCAGGTTGCAATTGGCCATGTGGTTACCCAGGACCTTATGCGAGTCGTGCTTCTTGAATTCAACATTGACCAACTTTATTTCTTCTAATGCCACGGCCTCCACTCTGGAGTGGCCAAAATACAATAAAAAAAATGCACCAATATGTAAGGGAAAATATGGCCATACATTCTTCTGTACAACTTTGAGCTCTTTGTTGATCTCGCCAAGTGCAGTTTGTCGTGCGACCTCTCGACACACTAGTCATTCTGGTAAAAATTGTGGCAGAGCATAGGGGGGAACTGAACAGCCAAAAACCCTGATATAGGAAAAGTGTTCCTCAATATACCAGTCTGCCAATTTACCCAAGTTAGCCACAATTATGTTTGACATTATGGGAGGAGGATGACCAAATATAGTAGTGTGCATCGACGCCACTACCCAGTTACAGATTTCATAGAATAAAACTTTCGCCTTGTCTTCCCAGAGCTTTGAATGATAAATGTGAATTGGCTCTGTGCTATTTTGATTCCAACTCTAGCCCATCAGCGGGAAAGGCGTCATGAAACAGATGGCGTTCATGCCGTGAGATTGAGTATATGTCGTGAGAATCGGCTCTGAACCTTTCAGGTCATGAATACCATTCCTTGATCAAGTCGGAAAGAAATTTTCCATATTTATCACACTCCTTGTTAAAATCCTCTAAGCAAATGGAATTGTAAATAAAGTTTGGTGATGGAGACAGTTTATACATCACCTATACGTGTTCTAGTCGAAATGACCCAACAACTCTCTTCTGAGAATTGAAAATAGTTCTGGTTGGGATATCCACATGATCTAGTACACATCCAATCATATCATCGTAGGGTAAAAGTCGTGGCCTTGTTGCTACCTTATGCATTTTTTACTGAGCAACAATCTTATATTTGGTAGACAAATCTTCCTTTTCATTGTCACTTGAATCATCTTGGAAATTTACTAGCTCGTACTATAGGATGTTGAATACATGCGTCCAGGTCCTCTCTATGTCTATACTTGCAGGCGAGGTATCGGAGAAAAGATCTGAGCTTTGGCCTGAACTTTCACCAGTTTCTTTAGTTGGTTTTCGAGGTGGCATGGTAGAAGTTTTCACAAACCTGTTAACTGTCATAGAAAATACATAGGACTGAGTGTCTTGCTAAGTAGGTTCTGTCAAAACGCGAATGTAATCAAAATGAAAACCTTTCTTATCTTAAACACATCAACCTGCATATACCTTCACTGACAATGTGTTTAATCCTTTTAATAAAAAATATTTGGGCATTAAAGCAGGATCTTATTTGGGATTTCCCCAGGCTGGCTATTTAATATCATTAATGGTCGATATTTTGTGATCGAAAAAATATGTATGAAATTTGAAATCACCCATATCGCAAATCATCATAAACTCAACAGTTAAATAAGAATGTTTTATTTCTGTTAATAAATTAGGTTTATATCGTTAATTAATTATGTTTAATCCTTAATCCATTTTGGGGTTTCGGGTCCCGGGTTATCTTACTTCAGTTCAAGTTATGATTCCCAAATCGCGAAATTGCGATTGATTATTTAGTATTAATCATGTTTAACATTTTTTAATTAATCGCGATTAATTAAGAGTTTCGTGACTTCAGGTATCGGGGTTTTAAGTTATTGTTCAAGGCAAGGCAAGAGTCCCGAAATGCGAAGTTGCGATAAGATTTAATTATCGTTAATCGTTCTTAATCATTTAATTAACTTGGTTTAAGTTTAATCTAGTTTCACAACTTTGCATATCGGGACTTTGGTATTCTTATCATATCTGACTATTAGTATTGTGAAACCCTGAAACCCGACACTTTGAAGGTTGTCTTTAGCGATTTGAATTTTTAACGAATGGGCGGCTCCATTACTTTTAAGGCTTTTAGATCGTTGGATACATTAGAAGACTTTATCAATGGTGAGACTCAATGAATTTTATTCTTATTTGAATGGCAATTATTAAATCCTAAAGTTTAGAAAAATACGTGTTCCAACAGAGCACAACCTTATTGCGCTCACTCACACAGTACCCATGGCCGAGATCGAGGATCTCTCTCCTTCCATGTAGCCTCATGTAGTGGGGGTTCCAAGGATGTGGGTACAACTTTTCTGGTATTTGGACAACGTCGTCTTGCATTATGGCAGGGCCAATAGGCCCCGTGCTTAGATAGGTTAGACTTTAGATGTGTCGAGGGCACCTTTTTGTATATTTATTTTTTAGGGCATAAGCCCAACGATGTACAATGAACATTATTTTTGAGGTGCTTGCACCCACCTATGTACTCATGACACATTTCGATATATATATATACATCTTGTTTTTCTTATGGATCACATTTTTTACAAATGATTGTACATGTGTATGTGTGTGCTTCTCTTTTTATGTGTGTGCAACATGCCAATCTAATATTTGATTAGCTAGAGTATCTGTCATATGATTAAATCTCCTAGGAACATGGATATATGTAATGTAATCAAAATAACTTTCTAAGATACATACCATAAGGAAATGTCGGTGCAAATTGGGATCATAAATGCAAAAAACTCCATTTAATTGGAACACAACCAATTGAGCATCTACGTACACCCGAAGGTGAAAAATGTCATGTGAAAAGGCGTCATGAAGCAACTCTATCACTATGTTGTACTCAATGACAATGTTTGTGGCGTCACCTAGACAAATACCTCTAGAATATAGCAACTAGCCTCCAGGTGTGAAAATCATTCAATCTGTGGAAGAAAGCCTCCGAGTGTGTCAGCTAGCATCATCCGTGAACCCAAAAAACACCTTTGATTCACTTGACATCTGCCACAGTGAAAAAGAAGACATAAATAATTATAGGTCCACAAAAAAAAAGACAAAAATTGTATAATAATCTATACATGTGTACAAGAATTCACCCAGGTGACCAACCTAAGAGTAGTACTTCTTGAGGTAGAGCCCATTTCTAGGATCTGCCAAGGCATTTCCTTCAAATTCAACCAGACGGTAAGCGCCCTTATTCAAGACCTCTTTCACAATGAACGGTCCGAACCACATGGGTTTGGACTTGCATGTCCCTAGAGTATCTTTGTCTTGATCATAAACTAGGACAAGATCAACTTCGGAGAAAATCTGAGGACGAATGGACTAATCGTACTGAAACTTGACTTGTTTCTTATGAGCCTCATTGGTTGAGGTTGCATCACGAAGTTGCTCATCGAGTTTCTCGAGATATAGTAGGTGTTCCTCAAGCGGTGAAGTGTCCGGTAGTAATTCCAATGCCAACTTTAAAGAAGGAATCTGACACTCAATAGGTAAGGCTTCTTCTAGCCTGTATACGAGTTGAAAAGGTGATAAACTGGTGGCATTCTTCACAGAAGTTCGGTAGGCCCACAACACCGAGTACAACATCAAATGCTAATTTGACTTGGTAGAATTGATCGTCCGCTAAAGAATAATATTGAGAGATTTATTCATAGCTTCAACTTGACCATTCTCTTGCGGGTAATAAGGTGACGAATTTTCTTTCCTAAACCCAAGATTTGACGTTAACTCGGTCATCATTTTGTTTTGGAAGTGACTGCCATGGTCAGTGACAATTTTCTTCAGGATGCCGAACCTTGCTACTATTTGGTTAAAAATGAAAAGAGTTGTTGTTTCGCCATCATTTTTAAATGTTGGCATAACCTTGACCCACTTTGTGAAGTAGTCTACCATTATGATGATGTAACGATTCCCCCTGGCTGAATTTGGGTGACACGTAGTGAAGTGAATCCCCCACTTAGTGAAAGGACCAACAACAATGACAGGAAACATGGGAGTAGGATGTGCTCGCATGTTCCGACAAAATATCTGACATGGGTCGCAGTTCTTGAATGCCTCAACACAATCCTTGATTAACGAGGGCCAGAAGTAACCGACACGTAGAATATTTTGGGTTGTTTCCAACCCAGGAAAATGATTGCCACATGCTCCAGTGTGACAGTCATTCAAAATGAGCTCTGCTTCCTCATGGATAAGGCATCGGTGAAGAATGCAATCCATGCCTCGACGATACAAAGTGTCATCAAGGATAAGATAGTTTTGTGCCTGATGTCAAATTCGTCGATGCTCATCATGGGAAGCAGAAGAAGGGCACTTCAAATTCTGGAGATAGACTAGTATATCTCCATACCATGGGTTCAAAGATACAATTAGAAAAAGATCTCCTTTGATAGGCGATTCTTCGGGTATGATATCACTAGACTCGACCGAAAGTTATGAAATAAGTTCAGCAAAGACCAATGACTTTTTGGATTTAGGGGAAACAAAATCCAAGTCAAATTCCTGGAGGATCACAATCCATCTATCGATATTTCCTCCAATGACCAATTGTGTTAACACATATTGGAAAGGGTTCACAACGACAATGACGATGGTCTTGCGAAGCAAAATGTAGTGACGGAAGCGTTCGACAGCATGAAATGTTGCCAAAGCAAGCTTCTCAACATGAGAATAGTTGAGTGCCATCCCAACAAGGCCTAAACTAAGGTAATATATAATATGCTCTTCGAGCATATCATCCTCTTGAAACAAGACCATGTTGATGGTTGTTTCTGCAGCAGCTAAATACAATAAGAAATCTTTGTTATAATCGGGAGGCCAGAGCAGAGGGGTAGACATCAGGGTGTGTTTCAACACATCAAAGTAATGTTGAGTGGCTTCATCCCAACAGAATGGGACTCCCTTTTTCAAGAGACGCATAAACCCTTTAGTGATCTCGGAGTAATTTGCGACAAAACACTGAAAAAAGTTCTCTTTCCCCTGTAAGCTCTGAAGCTGGGGTATCATGCACGGGTGAGGAAAATGAACTATCACCTCAACCTTGATAGGATTGACCATGATCCCTGTTGTCAAAACAATAAAACCTAAGAGATGCCCTAACGTCACGCACAAACTTCACTTGTTGGGATTCAAGCGAATCTGATAGTAGCGACATTGCTCAAAGATTAGTCGAAGATGACCGGGATGATCAGATCTCTTGTGAGAGAGTGATGCGAGATCATCAAGATACACATCGAATATATGTCTAAGGTCATGAAAAGAAAATGACATGGCTTGCTAAAAGGTGGCTCCATAATTCTTCAGGCCAAAAGGCATCTTACGATAAGCGATCGTGCCCCAAGGACAAATAAAAGTTTTTCCATGCTGGTCTTCGGGTTTGATCTGAATTTGATTGTATCTCAAGAAACCATCGATGAATGAAAAGACTTCATATCCTACACACTCATCGACAATATGATCAATGAACGGGGTGCGAAAGTTGTCTTTTGGACATGCCTTATTCAAATCATGGAATTCCATGCACACGCAAATTGTACCATGTTTCTTGTTAACTGGAACCAGGTTTGACACCCATTCCATCAACTGTATGGGGTAGATAAAATTGGCTTTGAGCAGTTTTTCTACTTCAGCCTTAATTACTGCCGCTTTTCGAGGATTCACTAGATGAAGCTTATGTCAGACCAACTTGGCATTAGGATAAGTCATTATTTTATGTTCAACAATTCTTGGGTCTATGCCTAGAATTTCCTCATAAGACTAGAAAAAAACATCGTGGAATTCGTTAAATAACTCTGTATAAATTTGAATCTCTTTGGGGGAGCAGTCTGCTCCGAAGAAAACATTCTCCACAATGCCAGAGGTTTTGGAGATATCTATTAGAATCATTGCAGCGATACTTTCCATATTACCCTCAGCATAAACTGCATGCATAGCCATGGGATTGATAGGACAAGCGCTATATCCATTCACGGTCAAAACAAATTCTCCTGCCTCTATTCTTCTTAACTCAGGAAGGAAGGAAGATCTATGATGTAGATCTGTTAGACAACTGAGAGGGGGGGGGTGAATCAGTTGTTTTCGTGCTTAAACAATTATGGTTCTTTTAAACTCTTTGTAGAGACACTGAATGATGATCAAAATAATGCAGGGAAATAAACAATGGCACTTTCAACATCATTCACATATATGAGAAACACAGAGACAAATATTTCCTGAGGAAACCCATGCAGGGTAAAAACCTCTTTTTCTTTATATGATAAGTAATGGTTACATTATTTACAGTATCATACATATGAGCACCAACTCATAATGAGGCTACAACCTCATTTTTGCAAGCTGCAACTTGCTAAGAGCACCAACTCTCTATTTTCTCTAGCACCTACTAGAGGGAAGCACCAACTCCCTGGTTTCTCTAGCACCAACTAGAAGGAAGCACCAACTCCCTGGTTTCTCTAGCACCAACTAGAAGGAAGCACCAATTCCCTGTGTTCAAGCACCCACTTGAACCTCTGAGGACACAAGTCCTCCCTAGCTCCTCCCAACCACCCTGAAATATAAATCTTTGCTACTGAAACTTATTACAGTGATATGATGTTCAACAATGGCTTACCAGACTCATCATTGTTCTGCTGCATTTCGTTGCTCTGTCTTCCTCATTACCTTTCTGCACACATCACTTGCGCTGTCTGTTCTTCTGCTTTTTATGCTTTGTGCGCCATGTCCATTCACTGCACAGTTCCTCTTCTGTGCTCTTCAGTTGCTGCACTCTCCTCCTCTTCACACATGAATCACCTTCACCAACAACATTCACAACAACCTCCAACAACAAATACAACGACCCCCTTCTCTTCTCTGTACTGTGTATTTATAGCTTCTGTGCACCTTGTGCATGCAATGTTCGCAATGCCTCTGCATGCTGACCCCGCGCCGTTATTCTCCACTTCTCGAGTGTTCTGTCTGATCATCATCGTGACTCTTCAACTTCTCTGGTAGTTGATACTCTTCGTCTTCTTTGTGACAATTGAGCTCACCTTCTCTGTTTTAGTTACAGGCTTCCACGCTCATCCATCTGTCAATCCCTTCTAAGAATAGTCTTCCTTCACTTGGACGAAGCTTGGAGAATCTTCATCTCCTCTAGAGATCACACAGGTGTCTCTTCGAATTCTCTAGCAGATGCCATCAATGGTTTCTGGCAATTTCACTGTGTCGTGCATCAGTAGTCCTCCGATCAACACTTGATCTGACGGTTCAGATTACATCGCGATTTCACCTATCATGATATTGAGATTTCACCTATCGTGATATCGGGATTCCTAATGTCAATAATATTTGACATGTCCAACTCTCGATCCCCGATGCCTCTCCATCAATGGTCCAGATCAAAGCTTGATCTGACAGCTTAGATTGCATCGTGATTTCATATATCACGATATCGGGATTCTTGATGTCAATAATTTTTGACATGTCTAACTCTCGATCCCCGAAACTCCGACAAGGTGTCCATCTGCTGACGTCATACGTGGATTGACACATGTTGAATACTGCCACGTGTCACTCTGATTCGTGACTTACATGTGCCTAAAATGTTGAATCAATCTGGCACTTGTCATTACCTGGTTGTGCCATGTGTTTCTATTTGATGTGGTCTACTGACGTGAGTTGGGTCGATGGTCTAGATCACATCTTGATCTGACGACTCAGATTACACCGAGATTTTGCATATTGAGAAATCAGGATTCCTATTGCATTTTTTCTTTGACATTTCCAAAACGCGATCCTCAAAACACTGATCAACGGTTCATATGTGATCTTGATTTGACGGCTCAGATTACGTCGAGTTTTTGTGATCCCTCTACTCCTTGTACTTTTAAAGTTCATGCAGGTTTTCCTCAATTCAATGGTGGTTGGACCCTGCGCTTGGATATGACACCTCTAACTTCAATTATCCCTTCGGTTAAGCTCGTGGTCCATGTGACATTCTCCTATATGACCACAACCAAACCTCCTCATCGGGGTTTCAGACTTTCCCATGTCGAAACATGTATGTTCTCAGGATTCGCGATCCCTCGAATTCTGACACGCTCTTTACGCACTAGCTCTCCTGGCTAGGCTCCTGGCCCATATGACCGTTATCCCTGTGACCGCAGTCTTACCACTCGTTGGGGTTTCGAGCTTTTCAATGCCGCAATGCATTAGCTCACAGGATTCTCGATATGTGAAACCCCGATGAGTCATCCCTCCTTTCAGTATTTCACCTTGGCTTTTCCCGATGGTAAACCTCGTGCAGCTCCTGTCCGATCTGACGGCTAAGGAGATTTCTGAATGAGATCCAATGGCTGTCAATCTCTGTCTTCCTTCTCCTCAGTGAACTCCTATATCTTGAGATTTTCTGTGCGCGTTCTCCTCGATGCTATTCCTCCTAAGATTTCACTTCCGAATCCCCAAGGGATTCTTGGACTTCTGTGCCTCTGCAGAGTCTTCACATGCACACTCTGATCCTACCATCTTCACTGTTGTACTTGCCATCAATGACAAGCATACACTGCCTATTAGACATTTTCCAACAATCTCCCCCTTTGGCATTGATGGCAACTAAGGCACCCGAATTCTTTTCTCCCCCTTTGACATCAATGTCAAAGAAAAGACATGCTCCCCCTAACTATTGCATGAATCTTAGGAGGCATTAAACATTCAAACAATGAAAAAATCCCCCTAACAAGATGGACTTTTTAGGTGTGAAATGAAATGACACCCAACTTCTGTCTGAGATATTCAAACGGTGTCTTGGCTAGGGGCTTAGTAAAGATGTCTGCAATTTGTTCTGTAGTGGGAATGTAATGGACCTGAACAATCTTATTGGTGACCTGCTCTCTCAGAAAATGATATTTTATGGGAATATGTTTTGTCTTGGAATGGAGGATAGGATTTTTAGACACACTGATGGCACTTGTGTTATCACAATGAATTGGGATCAGTGCACTATATTTTACCTCTAAGTCTGCAAGTGTCTGAATCATCCATAATACCTGTGTGCAATAGGTAGCAACAACAATGTACTCTTCCTATGTGGTTGATAAATAAATGGAACCTTACTTTTTACTGAGCCAGGCTACTAAGGAGTTACCCAAGAAGAATGCTCTTCCAATGGTGTTTTTTCTCTCATCAACACAATTTTCCCAATCTGCATCTGAATAAGAAGTCAACTGAAGACTTTGATTTCTGGGATACCACAGACCATAAGTCATATTTTCTTTTAAGTACCTGAATATCCTTTTGAAAGCTTGCAAATGACTCTGTTTAGGTGCAGCCTGATATCTTCCTACCATTCCTACAGCATGCATTATGTCTAAGTGAGATGCTGTGATGTACAGTAGGCTTCCTATCATTGATCGATATGAGCTTTGATCAACATCAAGTGAATCATCATCCTTGCTTAATTTACATCCAGTCACCATAAGTGTACCCACAAGTTTATAATCTTCCATTTGAAACCTTTTCAGCATTTCTCTTAAATATTTTCCTTGAGAAATGAAGATCCCATCGGGCCTCTGAGTGATTTGTAGACCAAGGAAAAATGACAGTTCTCCTATCATAGACATTTCAAATTCAGACTCCATGGCAAAAGAAAACCATTGTACCAGTGAATCCTTATTACATCCAAAGATGATGTCATCTACATAGACCAGTACGATGAACAAATCATTATCCTCTGTCTTAATATACAGATTGTCGTTAGTTGTTCCTCTCTGGAACCATTTGTCTTTGAGATACGTATTCATTCTATGATACTAGGCTTGAGGGGTTTTTTTTAAACCATATAAATATTTCTTCAAATTGCATACTAAGTCAGGGTTATCAGACAAGTTGAAACCCTCTGGTTGTTCCATATAGACTTCTTCACTTAAATCTCCATTGAGAAAGGCTGACTTGACATCCATTTGGTAGACTTTAAACCTTTTATGACAAGCATAGGCAAGAAACATTCTGATAGCTTCTAATCTTGCTATGGGCACAAATGTTTCATCAAAATACAGTCCTTCTATCTGAGCATATCCTTTACAGACTAACCTCGCTTTGTTCCTGATAACTTGTCCTTGATCATTCAACTTATTATTAAAGATCCATTTGGATCCAATGACGTTTTTACCTTCGGGTCTTTGAACCATCTCCCATGTATGGTTTTTCTCAATCTGATCAAGTTCTTCATTCATTTCTTTAACCCAATGATCATCTGTGCTGGCTTCATTAAAATTCTTGGGTTCCAGCATGGACATGAGAGCTATATGATATTGTTCGGTGGTTTTGATTAGCTTTCTCCTGGTTTGTACCCCTTTGTCTTTTTCTCCAATTATCTGAATTGCAGGATGATTGTTTTGAATGATTCTGGAGGAGGAGTTTATAGTTGACTGCTGATTTGAGTCTGTCTGAGTGTCTGAGTCTTCATCTGATTCAGAGTCTTCGTTTTCTGATTCTTGGACCTGTTCATCTTCATCTTTAGCTGTGTCTTCTGTAGAAGTCTCATTACCGTACACCTCTCTTGCTGGGATTCCTTCATCAATTTTTACATCAATACAGTCAACCATTTTATGTAGCCTCTTATTATAGCATCTGTATCCTTTATTGTTTGTAGCATACCCTAAGAAAATACCTTCATCCTCCCTGTCATCATATTTGCTGAGGTTTTCATCATTATTATTTATGTAGCATTTACTCCCAAAGACTCTGAAGTGTTTGATTGAGGTAGGTCTTCCAAACCATAATTCATAAGGTGTTTTGTCACTTTGTGGTCTGAGGTGAGATTTGTTAAGCACATGGACTTGTTGGCAGCCAATTTAATTTTTTCAATTACCCTATAAGCTGCCTACACCTATTGTCTCCTAAACAACAAGTCATCATCGCATTTTGCAACTAGACATTTTTTTCATTTCTTGTGACAATTGCAATTTGGTTTCGATTTAGTTTTCACAACTAAAAGTGTGAAAACCCCTCCATTGTTATTTGGACTGTTATCATCTTCTCATTGATATTCTGAAAGGCACTTACCTTTGGTTTGTTATTAAGTGGTTGGAGTGATTTTTTCAAACTATGTCCATTTATATACTCTTACTTTGATTGCGCATTTTGATTTTATTTGATTAATAAGCCATTGAGCATGCAAATTTATTGATTACATTTGATTCTATAAGGGTCATGGTTGATTTTGGTTTTATATGATATGATCCTTATTGTTATGAGCTCTTGACTTATCGATTTTATGAGATCTTTTGTTACAATGTTTTAAAAACTTTGAATCAAAACATTTGACTATGCAACAAGCGCATTGGTAATATTATGAGTTTGATGGAAATAGCTTGAAGTTATGCAATGGTGTGTTGGTTAACTTTGGGGTTTTGGTGTAATGGTTTTAAGTTATGCAATGACTCATTGATATAATATATGGTCTTGGTATGGCAAGTTGATACAATTATCCACCGCCCAAATTGTCGGGTTGGCCGATTCATATGGTTTAAACGACATTATGGTGGATGGAACAGCACTGTACTGTGCCATTATTATCCTTCATGGCGGTGATAATCCCACCACCTTCGTACGCATAAAATTAATCAATTCCCCTTTGAGCACTTGCAGCTGTTAGCCATAACGATTTTCGCCCCTATGTATTGTATTGTTCAAACCAAACCCTACTATGCACCTAAACCATGGCTCCAGTTGTAAGGGCCGAGCCCAACGGTTGCCAAGCATTGTTGATGTTCGATGGCACTTATAGCGACCTAGAGGAATTCGGATGGCTCCCGTTCATACGAAAATTTGATGGTTATAACCCTAGCGTGGCTCGACAATTTTCGTTAACCTTTGATGGCTGTCGAGCCAAGGTTGGGGATGTGCAACTGGAAATTAATGAGCAATTTCTTAGCTTGGCTACCAGTTTGCCTACTACGAGACAGAAGTGGTCAAAAAATTGCAAAGTGGAAGATGTCCCGTGGACATTGCCCTTCCAATCTCGAATGGTGAACTCCTGCGACAAAGGTTTGCTTGCAAATATGTTAAAGCAACGCTGGCATGACCTGCTAATGATAACCAAGCAATTCATTACTTGCGAGGGCAGGTACGGGTTCGTTTTCTTGTATCACCTTCGTCTATTGATGGTTTTTATAGGCTACGAGATTAATATGCCTCACTACCTGCATAGGAGTCTGTTTAAGATGGCTAAAAGGTACAAACACAACCAGGCTGATACCAGCCTCTTCCATTTTGGGTTAATTAAAATGATTATGGTTTATGAGTTGGGGTTACGTCGTGACTGTTGGAGTGATTTTCTCAGTCGTAATAGCTTTGAAGACTCAAGCCCACCACAGGTTGATAAACCTATGGTAACCGAGGGCAAGTCAGTACCACCTATGCCTTATAGTGCTCTGTTACCCAAACCCCTACTCGATTCACCTATGGACCTACCCAATTCTGTGACCCAACGTGTGGAAATTCCTAAACCCGTAGCCAAAAAGCCTAAAGCTAAAACTGGTGTGAATTCTAAAGGCAAGAAAAATGCTCGATTAATCTCTCGCATGGCAAGAAATAAACCGAGACCCCCTATCAACCCTGAGCCTATCATGGTCAGCGAAGATTCTGACTCGGAGATTGAACGTTTCCTTGCAAATGAGTATCCCTACTCAGAAGGTCTGTGTGACAAACCTTCTTACGACTTTGTCAAAAACCTACCACCTTGTTTGCGGGATGATCCCAATTTTCCAGGCATTGAAATGCCTCGTGGAACCCTCGGTGACTCGTCAAAACCCCCTCCTGCTCAACCAGTTGTTTCACCATGCGATCAGTGTGGCTTATGGTTGGAAAGATACTACCTAGATATGTCGATGTTGCAATCCATAATTCATGCTCTGTAGGATCAAGTTGCAAAACTCACCAATCAAAATGCGAAGGTGAAACCCACTGACAAGAAGCAGCGAACAACAGGTTCAATTATGTTTAATAATGTCAAGTCAGCTACGACAATCGTCAATTCAAAGTTGACATAGCCCAAGCAACCTCACTGGTATGATTGTCCCATGTTTATATGTGACACACTCATAATCTCTTTTTACAACGTGGATTGGTTTTGACACATAAGCATGCATTGTTGTATATAATTTCGTTTTGATAATTCGAATTTCGTTATTGTTTTAGTTTTGATTGGATTTGATGTTGATTCTATTAATCATAATGTGGATTTGATTGTTTTAAATTGGTTGCAATTGAATGTTCAGTTGCATCTATTATAGACACAAGCTATTTTACATTTCAAATTTTGAAACACGATCTATGTTTTGATCCGAATTGGTTATGATGCACATGATGGGTAAACGATGGTTATCTGTTACAATTTTATGTACATATGACTTTGACCAACTCGGATACAGTTTGGATTATGTTTAAAAAGGGTCTTGTTTTATATTTACCCAAATCGTGAATTGATACAAATCATAACAGTCATGCAAGTCCCAGCCAGTCAATTCATTGTGGCCCGTCGACCTTGTTCTCTTTCGAATGGAAATGACAATAGATATTCAATTACGAATGGATTTGTAAAACGGAAATGATCATGCCCAGGATGACGAGTTGTTCTATATTTGACTCAAACCCGATTTTATTTGATTGTTGCCCAGCTTATGGTTATCAATGCTGTTGGATTTTGACTGTGTAATGCCCAACGATATAAATCTATGGCAAAGATGGTTAATACTGTTATGCACTTTTCATTTTGACTGTATCATAACAGCCTTTCCATATTGGTATTTGATTGAAACAAAAGGAATCTTATGCATATCGTTACAGCAGTATCAAATCGATATTGACTGTGGTAGATTATGAGTTTGTTGGATTAAATTATGGTTGTGATTGTATTGGATTATATCAAATCTCATATGATACGATTCACCATTCATTTCATTTAATATGAAACAGTTTGATTGCTATATGACCTAGTTTTATGGTAACTGAAAATAGAGCATTCTTTACTCTGTTTCGATTGTATTCATTTTGATATTGTTTAATTTGAATGATAATTTCACTTGAATCATTGGTAATTCATTTTTTGATGATTATTAAAAGATGATTGGATTTGATTTTATTTGATTGCTATCTGGTCATGTTTGCTATTCTTGACTAGCTACAGAATCAGAAGATTTTGTAGCTAAGTCTGTGGAATCAATTTTTTATTGTTTTCTTAATGAAATATCTTTCTAATTTGATATTTGTGTTCTATTGCAGGTAAATTCGAAGTTAGGGGATATTTCAAATATTTCATTTGCATTTTAGTTTCTTAGTTTAGTTGATTTTGGGATATCTCCCATATTATGTAAAACAATTTGATATTATCCACAAGGAGGTTTTACCTTGTGGACAACCTTATATATACTTATGATTTTTGTAATAATATGGATCCTCATTTGTGGGAGAACAAGGATATGGAGTTATAATACAGACTGAAGTAGAATTTGGTGTTTTGTCACAGCTTTAGCTTCTCAACATATCAACATTTTGTTTCATGTTGTGTATATCAGTTTGTATATGGTTTATGACTACTTTAGCTATCTCGATCATGTGCAAATGATATAATATTAATCACTATAATCCATATCTGGTTTCTTCCTATTGTATTAAAGATATAACAATTGTCTAATTCAGTTTGTGAATGACAGTTTTATCTCCTTCATGATTTGAATTATTTAATATATGTTTATGCATAACAGGTTTCCCTTATTGCATGAATTTATAAATCTTAACATTGTTATAGTATTTTATGTTTTGTTTGTCCTGTTAATAACTCATAGAGCAACACAGCCTATCGTTTACGAGAAGCTTATGGACTAACCGGTGCGAGTTGCCTTCCTCCGACCAGCTTCGAGTTCATCTTACACAGGGCAGATTTGGAGCGTTTCCAGGTTTGTTTGTCATTTGTTTGCTTAGTATATCAGTTAGTTTTTAAGTTAATTAATATATTAGATCATTTAATTTCAGTTAGTTTACTTTCTTATTCATAAATCATAAAATCAAAAAGAGTTATCCTTCGCTGTTTTGGGACAGCAAGTACATCAGTTTCACAGGTTTTATTCAAATCTGTAGATTGTATGCAATGTATATTTGTGAATAAAATGTAATTAAATTAGTAATTAGATAGTTGATTTGAGTTATTATAATAATAATTAGTATTTGGTATATATAATAGTTAGTAGTTTATAGTTAGATTAGTGTATTTAGTTTAGTTTGTTTTATCGGTTTACTTTGTTTTATTAGTTTGGGTTAGTTTTATTTGTTTAGTTAGATTAGTTAGTTTAGATTAGTTTTTCTCTTTGGTTTCCTTGAGACCTTAGAGCAGCCAACGGAGCCGTTAAACCCGTCAGGGTGGTTCATTCCAAATGGCTTGGGTTATTTAGACAACCCTGGACCGGTTCCACTCTCTCAATTGACGGACGGTCAATTTCGCCTGTCAACAGGACTGTTGTGTGTATTGCTTCTACCCAATAGGTTTGACCAATGTTCTTCTCATTCATCATTGACTTAGCCATTTCTTGCACTGTTCTGTTTTGCCTCTCAACTACTCCATTTTGTTGTGGAGTCCTTGGTATTGTGTATTCTCTCTTGATCCCATGCTCATCACAGAATTCCTTGAAGTCTCTTGACATAAACTCTCCTCCCCGGTCTGATCTTACTGCCTTTAACATATTCACTGTTTGGGTCTCAGTTAAAACCTTAAATATCTTAAACTTCTCAAATGCTTTAGTTTTTTCTTTGAGAAAGGATACCCAAGTAAGTCTGGAGTAATCATTGATAATCAACATGAAGTAGTTTTTTTCCCTGTGCCTTCTTGTCTTGATGGTCCACATAAATCCATTTGAACTAGTTGGAGTGGTTTCTCTGTTGAAGTGAAGCTCTTGGACTTAAATTGTGTCCTGTTTTGCTTCCCTACTTGACAGGGTTTACACACTGAATCTTGGGGCTTTGATATTTTCGGAAGATCTTTTACTGCCTCGAGGTTTTTAAGTTTGATTAAGTGGTCAAAGTTTAGATCTCCAAGTCTCCTATGCCATAACCAGCTTTCATCATGTTTTCTTAGATGACATTCTTCTCTATTTTCTTTCAGCACATATACATTATTTTTTGTCCTTATGCCTTTGGCCACTACTTGTCCTGAGTTTACAGACTTTATCTTACAATCCTTGGATGTGAACAACACCTCGCATCCTCTGTCACACATTTGACTTACACTGAGCAGATTATGTTTCAAACCATCCACAAGTAGAACATCTTGGGCTTTTCCTTTTCCATTACTTAAGATCACCATCCCTTTTCCTTTTATTTTCGCTGGAGCATCATTTCCAAAGGTTGCGGTTCCTGATTTACTTTCACTTAGTGATAGAAACTTGCCTTTGTCTCTCGTCATGTGTTTGGAGCAACCACTGTCTATATACCAAGGTTTCGTTTTTCTTTGAGCAGATAATACTAATCCACACTTGTTACTTTCCTTCTTCTTCCAAAACTTGACATTTTCAACATGAGATTTCGAATCTAGTTCATAGTTCCTTAACCGATAGTCAATAGATTTATGTCCAAAGTTATGAGAAGTGTAGCATTCAACCTCATTATTCAATAATTCAAACTTATTGTTGCAGTGTTGCCTACTTATTGACTGTTAATTTTTTCTTACCCTCCTTAGTTGTATGTGTCCAGACTTAATTTGGCAATTTGCAGTCTATGAAAGATAATTACCTGACTGTATCATTTTTTGTTGTGGGAAGTATTTATTCCTTTGAAATCTTAATTGCTCATTTCTAGGTCTTAAGGAACAATTTACATCTTTGTGACCGAAGTTAGAACAATAGAAACAATAGCCATAGAAAAATTCTTTGTACCTGGAAAATGGTTGT